>JADRCD010220366.1:0-12242 GCA_019843815.1 Montemys delectorum
CTGAATCTTGTTCCAGACAGTCACAAGAGACGAGAGGAAAGCAAAAGCATTGGGACTTGAAAAATGTATTTTTTTTTTCTTTAAACTGTATACATTGTGGTTACTAGTGCCTGGTTTTGTATGTTCAAAGTTGTGTCTGAGTGAAGCTCTGAGGGACAAACTTGGCCTTTGTCCCTCCATATTGTCCCTTAATATTTTTTTCTCTGAGTGGAATAGTATGAATACTAGGTTTGCTGCTCTGACAGAGAGAACCAGTACCAGCTTTTGTAATAGGAAAGCATATTTCAGGGCTGGTGAGATGGATCAGTAGTTAAGAGCCCTGACTGCTCTTCCGGAGATCATGAGTTCAAATTGCAGCAACCATATTGTGGCTCACAACCAGCCGTAATGAGAAACAAATAAAAAACCTTTGGGCCGGAGTGAGCAGGGGCCGGAACAAGAGGAAGAAAGAAAGGGGAAAAAGAAAAAAAAGAAAAAAAAGTAGAAATAATATTTCTCTGATAGATAAAAATCTAAGCTAGTATGGCAATAAGAGACACATCAGGATAGTTTTGAAGCCTGTAGCTCTATCTAGTTCTTCTGCCTCCTCCGATAGGTGTGAGGTTTTCATCTTCTAGTGACCCAACACTGCTGCTCATGGTCCTGTCAGTTCATGTATATTCCATCCTGCATAAGGAATTACTGGGATGGAGGCTGGAGAGATGGCTCAGCGCTTAAGAGCACTGACTGCTCTTCCGAAGGTCCTAAGTTCAAATCCCAGCAACCACATGGTGGCTCACAACCATTCCGTAATGAGATCTGAGATACTCTTTGGTGTGTCTGAAGACAGCTACAGTGTACTTACATATAACAGTACATAAATTAAAAAAAAAAAAAAAGGAAGCATTGTCAGCAAGATATACCCATCACTCATGCCAGAATGTTATCATCGGGCCTACACAAAGTCGCAAGGAAGGGCTGGCTTAAAGCAGAGAGCAGAGTTCAGTTCCAGCAGAAGACACTGAACGATATGAAGAGTATTGTATCTACTGACTAGATTCATTCAAGGCTGTGCTGTGCAGGGGATCCAGAGGACCTGCGTGAAGCAGGAAGATGCTGGCCAAGTGACAGGAAGTGGTCCTCTGACTTGGACAAGAAGAAGCCGTACATGAAAGACTTAGGGATGTCCAGGAATAGTCCCTGCTCTACTGAGTCCAGACTTTCCAGACCTATCTCAGGATTTCCTGCATTCAGGTCAGTCCTGGGAAGCTTGGGAGGTTTACTTACTGAGTTCAGTTCAACCATATCATGCAGCAGCGAGAGCCCCACACGCCAAACAAAATCCAAACGCCCCAAGTTGGTTGCTGAGCCAGAATCAGCTTCTCTGTGGGGTCTCCGTGTCCTGCCACTTCTGACCCTGTCCCTTCCTCACTCTCACCGAGTGGCAGCTCCAAGGTGTTCTTTAGTATTCTAAAGCATAGCCACATGTTTCTGCTGAAGACTTCTACTTGCTGGGCCCTCTGTCTAGATTGTTCTGTCTAGATTGATGCAACTTGGTTGCCTTCTTCCTCCGAGTCCCTACTTAAAGTAGTTTCCACCTCTTTCAAGAGCCAGATCCTGGCCCATCCAGACATCCTGGTGCTACCCAGGATGCAGTGAACAGACCACAGAGCCTGATGTCACCGAGATGCCTGCCTGAGGGTTTCTACTGCTGTGATCAAACACCATGACAATAACAATGTAGGGGGGCAAAGGGTTTATTTCAGCTTACAATTCCATGTCACAGTCCATCCCTGAGGGAATTCAGGGCAGGAACTCAAGGTAGAAGTCTAGAGAGAAAAGCAGATGTGGAGGCAGGAGGATGGGGTGATGGAGTGGGGGTGGGGGTAGGGGCTGCTTACTGGTTTGCTCCTCATGGCTTGTTCAGCCTAATTTCTTATACATTCCAGGACCTACCTGCTCATGCGACACCATCCACAATGGGCCCTCCCGTATCAATCACCAATTATGAAAATGCCCATACAGGTTTGCCTACGGGCTCATCTGGTGGGGGCATTTCTCAGTTGAGAGTTCTCTCTCCCCAAATGATGCTAGTGCGTGTTGAGTTGACATAAAAACTAGCCAATTCAGCACCCAAGGGTGCAAGACAAGTTCCATGTTGTTGAGTTCAGATGATGAATCATGTGGCCTGTATCCTAGCCACACATCCATGGGAGGACCACGACTGGTACTTCTATAACATGTTGCATCATCATAGACAACATAATTTAATAACATAATTTAAGTTCTCAAGCCTGTGTTTTCTCTTACTTTTTTCTTTTATTTCTGGGCTGGGGATGGAATCCAGGACCTTGTCCATAATAGGAACAAGCAAGGGCTCTGCTACATCTCCAGCACAAACTCTTTGTTTGTTTGTTTGTTTGTTTGTTTGTTTTTTGAGACAGGGTTTCTCTGTGTAGCCCTGGCTGTCCTGGAACTCACTCTGGAGACCAGGCTGGCCTCGAACTCAGAAATCTGTCTGCCTCTGCCTCCCAAGTGCTGGGATTAAAGGCATGCACCACCACTGCCCGGCCACAAACTCTTTTTTTAATTTTTCATGCAGGAGTTGCCCAGTGTCAGAGATCCCTGGAAGTGGAGTTACAGACAGTTGTGAGCTGCCATGTGGGTGCCAAGAACCAAACCGAGGTCTTCCGTGAGAGCAGTCAGCGCTCTAACCCTCTGGCCACTTTAGCCGTATTCTTTATTGTGATTAAACAAACATGACCAGTTTACTGACAAGTTTACCACTTGAATCATCTTTAGGTTCTAATCCACTGGCATCACCCACATTCATGGGGGTGTCCAGCCATCACTCCCATCTATCCCAGAGTGTTTTCATCTTTCCAAATGAAACTCTGCCCCTTAAGCAACAACTCCCAATTCCAATTCCCCCTTCACCCAAACCTGACAGCCACTATGTCACTTTTGGCCTGATATTCTGGGTACCTCACAGGGTCATGCAGCATGTGTCATTCTGGTTTGACTTATTCACTTAGCATAAAAGTCTTCAGGGTTCATCTATATGTCAGAATTCCTTTGTGTGTATGTGTGAATGCGTGAGTGTGAGTGCACATGTGGTGGTCAGAGGTCAACCTTGGGTGTCATTCCTCAGGAGCCAGCCACCTTGTTATTGATCTATTTTTGTCCAGAATTAAAACTTTGAAAATATTGACAACGAAATAGGAGGTCATTGTTATACCAAACAAATTAAGGTGGGAGAATTTGTGTATGTGTGTGTGTGTGTGTGTGTGTGTGTGTGTGTGTGTGTGTGTGTGTGTGTGTGTTTCAAGTTCCCCTTTGCACTATGTGTCTGCTGCCTGTGTGTTTTTTCATCCCCAATAAATGTCTTTCTTCACAGTATAACCTAATGTCATTAGAGTCATTTTACTGCTTTGTCCCTTTAGTAGAATAATACACGTCAATGTCTCCATATTCAGTAAGTTTTATAGGCGCTGTCTACAGCAATAAGTATTTAGTGGCATTTGGTTTCCCTCTAGGTGCATGGCCTACCTTGTCTCAGGTTCTTGACCACCTGGGCAGTGTCAGGCCTGGGTTCCATCTCCTGGAGTGGGCCTTCAGTCTCATCAGGTAGTGGCTGGTTACTCCCAGAACGCTCTTGTGCCAACATTACACCAGCATATCGTACGGGCAGGTCACCTCTGTAGATTCAAGGTTCTGTAGCTGGGTTAGTGTTTAGCTTTCTTTTCTGGTAGTGTGCAGAGTACATTTCAGTACCAGGAACGCTAGTTGATAGGAGTGAAGACTCTAGGTAGGCGCCATCTCAACGTCTCCATATTCAGTAAGGTATAAGGTAGGTAGGTGTTCTCTTCAGCAATAAGGCCTTACTCATCAGTTTTGTGTAGAGCAACCAATGGCCTTGGCGATAGTGTGGGTCATTCAGGGATTTTTTTTTTTTTTTAAGATTTATTTTTATTTATTTTATGTGTATGAGTACATTGTAGCTGTATAGATAGATGGTCATGAGCCATCATGTTGCTGTTGTTGATCTCAGGACCTCTGCTGGCCCCGCTCGCTCCGGCCCCGCTCGCTCCGGCCCCGCTCGCTCCGGCCCCGCTCGCTCCGGCCCCGCTCGCTCCGGCGTAATTCACTGTAGTTGTCTTCGGACGCGCCAGAAGAAGGCGTCAGATCTCATTACGGGTGGTTGTGAGCCACCATGTGGTTGCTGGGATCCGAACTCAGGACCTCCGGAAGAGCAGTCAGTGCTCTTACCCGCTGAGCCATCTCGCCAGCCCCGTTCAGGGATTTCTATGGACCCTTTTGGCCACTGACTTGATTAAACATAACCCATTCTTGAACTGGAGATTTCATTTGGTAAGGAGAGATGTGTAGTTGGGGCCTGTTGTTTTGGTAATCCCGTTTAGATTTCTCTTACGTATGTATTTATTTTAGGAAGCCTCTGCTGAATTAGTGTTTCACGTAACAGCTGAAATGCCCCTGGTTTTAGATGTCCCTTCCCATTTCACTCCTCTCCCAGTTTAATCTTTCCATTCCAGGTGCCCCCCCCCCATTCATTCATAACCATCTTTTCTATTTCTCCTTCCTTAGGAGATCCTCCCCTTCATCCTAACCTCTCATTATATACTTGACCTCTGTAGCTAGATGGATTGTAGCTTGCTTGTCAAAAGCCTAACAGTTAACATGCACGTATAAACAAATACATCCTATATTTGCCTTTTGGGTTTGGCTTACCTTACTCTGGTGACTTTTTCTAGCTCCATCCATTTACCTGTGGATTTCATGATCTTGTTTTTGTTTTTGTTTTTTTATTATTTGTTTGTTTTTTCTTGTTTTTGGTTTTTTTTTTTTTAACAAAATAGCTGAATAACTTGTGCCACATTTTCTTTATCTAGTCCAATGTCAAGGGGCATCTAGGCTGCTTCCAATATTATGACCAGGGCATCAGTGAACATTGTTGGGCAAGTGTCTTTGTAGTAGGATGAGGCATCTTTTGGGTAAATGCCCAAGTGTAGTAGAGCTGGATCTGGAGGAAGATCTATTCTTAGCTTCCTGAGGAACTGCCACACTGATTTCCATAGTGGCTCTTCAAGTTTGCAGTCTGACTAGCAGTGAAGGAGTGTTCCCCTAACCCCACATCCTTGCCAGCATGAGCTCTCCTTTGCCTTATTGATCTTAGCCATTCTGATTGGTGTAAGAGTCAGTCTCAGTGTAGTAGTCTCAGTTTATTTGCATTTCCCTGATAACTAAGAACGCTGAACATTGAAATATTTCTCAGCCATTTGTGTTTCGCTGATTGAAAACTCTGTTTAGATCTACACTCCATTTTTTTTCTTTTTAAATTTGTTCTTCTCTCATATATTACATCCTGACCTCAGTTTCCCCTTCTTCCTGGCTTCTTAGTCCTTCCCCATATACTTCCCCTCTCCCCCAGATCCACTCCTCTTCCCTTCCCTTCAAAAACGGGCAGCCTTCCCAGGGTTATCATCCAAGCGTGGCTTATCAAGTTACAATAAGAGTAGGCGTAAACCCTTATATTAAGGCTGGATGAGGCAATCCAGTAGAAGGGAGAAGATCCCAAAAGCAGGCAAAAGAGTCAGAGTCAACCCTGCTCCTGCTGTTAGGAGTCCCACAAGAACACCAAACTACACGGCTGTAATATACATGCAAAGGACCTAGGTTAAAGCTAGATAGGCTCTGTGATAGTCAGTGCAGTCTCTATGAGCCCCAAGGAGCCCTGGTTAGTTGATTTTGTGGGCCGAGCTCCATCTAATGTTTGACTTCGGGTCTCTGCAGCTGCTCCCGTCAGTTGCTGGATGAAGCCTTGTTGTAACCACCTGCAGCTGCATATGAACGGGTTTTCTTGAAGAGAAGTAGGAGCCTGAGGTGATTAAGGGAGCCAGACGGCGAGACAGAATAAAAAATGGGACCGAACCATGGTTATGATTTCAGTCTGCCATGTGTATTCAAGCAGGCAGGCAGAAACCCCTCCCCCAGTCCGTCAGCATCTCGTGGCCCAATCAGCATCTTCATCTTTGGTCTCTGGAGGCGGGGTTCCTGCATAACAGGAACTTAGAGAGCGGCGTGGCTATTAGCAGGAGGTTGGAGAGAGGCATAGCTATTTGTGGCAAGGCAAGGTCTGAGAGAACCAGCTCCAGGCTTGGGGGGAGGAGGGGGAGAGTCACAAAGCCTCTTTGCTTTTTTTTTTGTTTTGTTTTGTTTTGTTTTTTGTTTTGCCTGTCATAGTTGATTCTATCCTAGATCTCTGGGCTATCCAGCCTCTGGTTGCTGGCCCTCCATGCAGTGTCTGGGACTCCCACTTATGCCATGGGTCACAAGCTGGACCAGTTATTGGGTGGCCACTCCCACAAGTTCTGCTACACCCTTAACCCAGCACATCTTGCAGGCAGGATAAATTGTAAGTGGAAGGGTTATGACCGTGGTGGTGTCCCAGTCCTTCCACTAGAAGCCTTGCCTGTCTACCCCACTTTTAATGGGATTATTTTTCTCAGTGTACAGCTTCTTGAGTTATTTGTATATTTTAGATATTAGCCTTCTATTGAATGTGTAGTTGATAAAAATCTTTTCCTATTCTGTAGCCTGCTACTTTGTCTGAATGATGGTGTCCTTTGCCACACAGAAGCTCCTTTGTCAGATTCAGTGTGTCTGGCCTTTTGTTGAGGTCTTTGATCCACCTAGAGTTGAGTTTGTACAGGGTGATAAGATGTGTCTATTTGCATTCTTCTACATGCAGCCATCCAGTTTAACCAGCACCCTTTGTTGAAGATGCTGTCTTTCATCAGGCATCACTGGGAGGGGAGCCCCTTGGTCCTGTGGAGGCTCAATGACCCAGGGTAGAGGAATGCTAGGGTGCTGAGGCAGGAGTAGGTGGGTGGGTTGGGGAGCACCCTCATAGAGGCAGGGTGAGGGAACAGGGGGTTTGTGGAGGGGAGACTAGAAAGGGAGATAACATTTGAATTGTAAATAAATAAAATAACCAATAAAAATGAAAAAAAGAAAGAAAACATTATCTTCTGTGAATTTCTGGCATATATATTCATATTCATGCTTCACATGCACATGTGTGTATACATATATATATATGCACATATACATTTGTGTGCATGTATGTATATTCATACATATGCAGATGTGTGTCTGTGTGTGTGAGATCAGGTGTCCATCGATATGTGAACGTACATCTGGGTCTTCAATTCCGTTGTGCAACTTGTCTATTTCATGCCAACACTAGGCTCAATTCATTACTAAAGTTCTGTAGGACAACTTGAAATTGGGGGTGGTAAAACCTCTAGCACTTCTTTGATTATTTAGAATTGTTTTAGTTATCTCAGATTTTTATTTGTTTGTTTCCATAGGAAGCTGAAAATTGTCCTTTGAAGTTTTAAGTTTGTTTCACTTGCTTGCTCAGAGTTACCCTAGGATTTTTTGGTTTTGTTTTGTTTTGTTTTTGGAGGCCATGGTGAAAGATCCTGTCCCTTGCCTTATTTTTGAGACGGACTGGCACATTGTCCTAGAGTTTGCTGAATAGGCTAGTCTGGGTAGACAGCAAGCCTTAGAATCTGCTTGTCTCTGCCTCATTAAAACTGTCATTACGGCCTGGCGAGATGGCTCAGAGGGTAAGAGCACTGACTGCTCTTCCGAAGGTCATGAGATCAAATTCCAGCAACCCCATGGTGGCTCACCTGTAATGAGATCTGACACTCTCTTTGGTGGTGTCTGAAGTCAGCTACAGTGTACTTATGTATAATAATAAATAAATCTTTGGGCTGGAACGGTCAGGGACTGAGTGAGTGGAGTTGACTGGAGCCAGCAGTGCCAACCGGAGAGAGCAGAGGTCGTAGAAGTTCAATTCCCAACAACCACATTAAGGCTCACAACCATCTGTACAGCTACAGTGTACTCACATCCATAAAATAAATAAATACATCTTTAAAAAACAAACAAAACAACAACAACAAAACAAAAACTAGCATTACAAATGCATGCTACTGTGTCTGACATTATTAATTCCCAAGGATTTTGAAGATTGAACTCACTGGACTATTGCCTCAGCTTAGGATTTTATCCTTTCTAAGATTTTTTTTTAAAGCATTTTTTTGTGTGTGTGCCTTTGGAGACCAAAGAGTGTCCATTCCCCTAGAGCTGGATTTATCGGCAGTTGGTGGCGACCCACCCCACCTAGATGCTGAGAGCTGAATTCAAGCTCTCTACCAGAGCCATATGTGCTCTTAACCATGGAGCCACCTCCCAGCCATGAATTCTCATTTTGAAAAGCTTGAATAGCTAGCTGTTTTTGTGGTCTACCCTAGGCAATCAACTGTGCTGAGAGGAAACTGAATCCCTCCTTCCTGGCCTCTGGCTGTCAGAAGCTCATTGATGTGGATGGTGGATGCTAGCTTTATCCATTCTGTGAGAAGCACATGGCCGTGTAATTAGCTCCTGGCTCTTTGCATGAAGAGGGGAACAGTTATGTAGTCCAAATCAGTGATGAGGATGACAGACAAGGTTTTCCCACGAGGCAACACATCTTGACCCACGGCAGATTGTACTTGCTCTCAAAGGACAGACAAGACCTGGAGAGACAGAGTGCCAGCCTGTTCCCGGATGCATTGTGCGTGCCAGTCTGAGTTCTCAAGTTGGTTACTGAAAGGACGAAAGAGGGCTGGAGAGATGGCACTGACTGTTCTTCCAAAGGTCCTGAGTTCAAATCCCAGCAACCACATGGTGGCTCACAACCACCTGGAATGGGATCTGACGCCCCAGCTACAGTGTGCTTAGATATTTTGGAGCGAGCAGCAACCTTCATTCCCAGCAACCACATGATGGCTCACAACTATCAGTACAGCTACAGTGTACACATAGACATAAAATAAATAAAATAAACCTTAAAAGAAAAGAAAAAGAGAGGAAGAAAGAAAGAAAGAAAGAAAGAAAGATGAAAGGAAGGAAGGAAGGGAAGAAGGGAGGAAGGGAGGGAGGAAGGGAGGGAAGAAAGGAGAGAAAGAAATTCCTGGATTGACAGATACTGTTGTGACTCCAGTTGTGGTCTAAAATTGCTAGCAGGAGCAGAAATTTTTCAGTCTCTCTAAAGAGGATGATGTTCGCCAAGATTTTGTCAGAAAGCCCTTAAACTAAGAAAGTAAGAAGCCCAGGACCAAAACACCAAATGTTCAATGTCTTGTTATGCCTATTGTCCTGAAACACAAATGCTGATGTGTCCCTCTGAAGAAACAGCACAGGGAGGAAAACAGGGAGGAGGCAGTGGCATATGCTAAAGTTTTGGTCCAGAGAGTGAAGGACGTTGAAGAAAAGTTGCCAAGAGGTATAGGCTGCCTTCTGGGGAGCTACTTCAGTGTGAGTCCAGTCAAAAATAAGGCCTTAAGAATAACAAATAACCAGACCTTGAAAACAAATAAAGGTCTGCGTACATAGTGTATGTGTATTGTATATATGGTTTATTACTTAATAGTAAATAGTCTCTGTAAGAAAACAAACTTGGACCGTCTGTTTTGATTACAAGAACATATCCTAATCCATAGCAAAAGGAATCTATTAAGTAGGGCAAAGGTCACTCCTGTAAAGAGCTGTTCTTTGTCATACACAGGTGACCTACAGCCAGGGACTATAACTGGCCATTCTTTTCCAATTTAACATTAGCTGGGAATTTCCTGGTTTGTAAAATAATTATCAATGGCTTAGCTGCTTTAACCAGTAGCCAGCCGCACATTCAGTGATGAAACTCAAAGTTGCTGGACCAGATCGGGAAGGATGAGGCCGCAGGCAGGGTGACTGTGGCTCACGTGCTCTTGTGAGCTCAAGATGACAGAAGCAGCTTTATATGGAAACGCCTCGGTGACAGCTATGCAAAGCTAGCTGGCCCTCTGGGGACAGCTCTGTGACCAGTTTTTCCTGATAGAGGTGCTGCCTTAAAAAGAAAGGGAAAAAAATTCCCAAAAGGAAATGAACAGTAACTTGTTTGCTAGATAAAAATAGAAAGGTTGACACCCAATATAAAAACAATGTAAGAAAATTTCCGAGGAAGTCTTCAGCTCTATTTGGCAACTGGGGTGTGGGTGAAAGCAAGCCAATCAGAGCACAGCAGTGATCAGGGGTCGTCCTTACGAGTTTCCATCAGAAAGACCCTCCCACCCAAGGGCACAGACTTACACACCTAAACACTCAAGAGATGCTCTCCCGGGAGCAAAAAGACTGCTGCTTGCTTCTGGTATTCACTTGGAATCAGTGAATCAATAAATCCCTGTGGGAGAGACTATCTTGTTTGTGTTAACTGATGTGGGAAGAGAGCCATGTGAAAGTGGGTAGCTCTGTTTCATGGGCTGGACCCCAAACTGAATGAACGAGAGAGAGCAAGCTGACTACTGGCATTGCATGCATTAAGTAATAGAGCTCTCTCTCTCTCTCTCTCTCTCTCTCTCTCTCTCTCTCTCTGTCTTTCTGTCTGTCTCTCTCTGGGTCTCTGTCTCTGTCTCTCTCTCTGTGTATGTGTGTGTGTTCCTTTCTCCTTGGAGCAAAAGTATATGTGTGTGTGTGTTTGTGTGTGTGTCTCTCTGTGTCTCTCTGTCTCTCTGTCTCTCTCTCTGTCTCTCTCTCTGTCTCTCTCTCTCTCTCTCTCTGTGTTCCTTTCTCCTTGGAGCAAAAGTGTTTGTATGTGTGTGTGTGTGTGTGTGTGTGTGTGTGGTGCGTGTGTGTGTAGTATATGTGTATAGTGTGTGTAGTTTATGTGTGTTGTGTGTGTATGAGTGTGTGTATGTGCTCTGTGTTGTTTAAATGTGTGTATGCTGTGTAGTATATGAGTGTATGAATGTGTGTGTGTGTGTGTGTGTGTGTGTATGTATGTGTAAAATGCTATGCATCACTAAAATAGTTCAGTGGGTGTGGTTGTCAAGGTGCCAAGATAGACATCTCCAGACCCAGCCTCCTCAGAGAAGGAAAGCATTGCTGACCCTGATCTCTGACCCCGTCCAGAGCCAATGAGATGCCAGTGCTAGCAGAACTCCACGAATGGAAGAGAGGGGGCCACTGATCTTTCTAACATCTCGTTGACACTTCCTTGCTCTGTGACTCTGGCATCAGCCACCTGGGCAATAACTGAAGGCTGAACAGAAACTCCTCCTCATCCTCCTCCATGTCTCTATTTAGATGTCACCTTCTCAAAGAAACTTTCAGGAGCTTCTGGGAGGAGTGAGTCAGGCCTTACTCCACCCCCTGCCCCCTGCCCCCCCCCCCCTCAAAGGCCTGCCCCGCAGCCTCTCCTGTGGGCTAGCGACTCCCCCACTCCTCCATCTTGCTCCCTAGGAGCTGTCACTCCTTCCCAGTGAACTTGGAAGCTGCTTCCTCTTTCTGTGTTCCACCTAGCTCTGCCACAGGCGTGCGGACTGCAGAACCACAGTGGCTGGCCACAGGGAGGTGTTCCAGAGCCAGTGGCTGACGAAGAACAGAGAACAGGAATGAGGAATCCCTGCGTGCGTGCATGCGTGCCTGCGTGCCTGCGTGGCCACGGCTGCGTGCCCACAGCTGCAGCTGCGTGCCTGAGGCTGACTACGTGCTTCCCTGGGGCAGGCATTGCTCAACCTTTGGGCACCTTCCTTCCTTCCACTATGACTCCGAGTGGTGCGCAGGGGTCACTTCCTGACCAGCCAATGTGAGAGGAACAACAATCCACAAGTTATTTTTCTTTTTTTCTTGTTTTCAAACTAGAGCCATAGGTTGGTTGGTTGATGCTGGTAACCTGACAGATTCTAGAATCACCTAAGAGACGAACTTCTGGGTGTGTTTATGGGGTGATGGGAATGGCGGCGACCTCGTCAGAAAGCATCACACACTAGGCCCAAATAGTTCCATGTAAGAGGTTTAATTGAGAGGGAGAGAGGGGGTAGTAGCGCAGAAAGAGAGAGGAGGGAGAGAGAGAGCTCGAGAGAAAGGAATGTTCCTAGTATTTATATGACTGGTAAAGGTGGAGGCGATTCCAATGGATTCTGGGAATATGGTGGCTGTTGCTCTGGCAACAGGTCTCTGAGACCCGCCCATGAGTCACCACAGGCTTTGGATGCTAACATACCTCCCTTTTTGATATTATAAAGAGAAGGAAAGAAAAAGAGAAGGGGAAGCCGATGCGATGGTGAAAAGGGGACGAGGGTGTCGTGTCTCTTAAGCTACTTACTGCTGTCTAGGGGCATTGTCAATGGGGGTAGCTGGCTTTCACCATC
>JADRCD010220367.1:0-10017 GCA_019843815.1 Montemys delectorum
CGCTTAGAAGGGAGCTTAGAGTTAGTGAGTGCCCATGTCTATGGTTCAGATCTAGTGCTCAGTAATTCAGTGGAGCATCTCCAGGAATCTTCATGCCAAATCCATGATGGTGCACTGTGTGCAAGACCACAAAGGTCTCAAGGGATGGCAGCCCCAGTGCAGAGTGGGGCATGAGGAGTCTCAGACCCTTTTGCCTCTGGAGTCTGCCTTCCCAAATGTTTCATCAGGAACCTCATGTTCCTGCCCTTTTCCTGGCAGCATCCCAAACCTCATTTACCCAAACAATCCCCACTGTAGATGACAGACATAACAAAGGCCAGTGAACAGGAAGCCACACCTCAGCATCAGGAAACAAAGGGTGCAAGACCAAATGACTGAAGCAAAGGCCCAGGCTGGAGTTCTGGAGTGGAGCTGCCCCTCCCTGCAGTAACAGCACTTCTTTTAAGTCAAATGTTGCCTGGAAGTCATTGCTTCAGCAATTACCTCTGAAACCCATTGTTTCCTCAGCCCCATTAACATGTCAGATCCTGGCAGCAGCTGACGGGGCAAACACCCCTCCGAGGGCTGCAATTCAATTTAAGGATCACCTCCCCTGCACAGGCAGCCTCTGAGCCGGCCCATCTCCAGATTTCACCAAATCGAGAAGAGAGTCTCAGGGCGCAGTTTGATCATGCTGCTTCCTAAATTAAAAACAAAATTGTAAGTGTTAAACATCTTTAACAAGTCATTAAGCCCCAGCCATAATCCAGAAAAAGTCCCTTAATGAGTAATGACATATGTTGTGAGCGCAGTTATCTCCTAATGTTGGATGCTGAGACGGTGTGATGAAATGGCACGGGCGCTCAGAAGGGATGGATCACCACTAATGGCAGGATAATTTGAGGCTGTTGGGCTGAGGACCCTGGAGGGCTGGGAAGGCAGCCTGAAGCTGGGCAGCCCCGCTATCTGGCCTGGCCAGGGTGGTCCTCAGTCTCCACAACCTGTCCTAGCCCCCAGAGACCTTCTCTTTTTCCAGGGACGCTCTATCTGCAGACACAGTCTCAGCTCTGCTCCTGGCTGTGCCAGAAATGGATCTGCAAGGTGCAAGAAACAGAAGTAGCCCCAGTCACTGTCCCATGGCCACCAACCTTCCCAAGCTCCCCTTAGTCCCTGGGCCTGTGCATAGCTCTGGTGGGCCTGCACCCTGCAGCCTCAGATAGTGACCAGTGGCTCCTTGGTCTCTGGCCTTTGTTGTATCTGTCATCTACGAGGGTGCTTGCTTGGGTAAAGGGGGTTGGGGCTTGCTTCCAGGAAAGGGAGACAGAGATTTCTTCCCAAGGGACCTCCTGCATCCTTATGGACCACTCTGACTACTGTCCACTCCTCTTCTGGGCTCAGGAGAACCTTCTGCATCCCTGTCTACAGTGTGAGACTTTTATCTGCTGACTTTGAACTACAGAGCCCCCTATCCTGGATCAGATTCGATTAGGAGCGTGAGGAACAGCCCCCAGAAAATAGGGCTTACTTTTCCCACTTGCCCATCTGCAACCTCTGCCCCACAGTGCTCGGGGTTCGGTGGCTGTCACTCACTGTTAGATGTCCTGCTCCTTGCTGGCTCTTGCTTGAGTGTGGCTCTTTACCCACACTGCTCAGAGATCACAGGGCAGGAGCCCATCTCTAATTGGGCTCCTAGAGATCAGCAGTCTCAGAGAATCAAGAAGTGGATTCTGAGACAAAGCATACCTCAGGGTTATGGGCTTAGGGGAGCAATAAAGAAAGGGGGAGATGCTGGACAAGAAGGGACAGGAGGATGAGGAGGAAGAGGCCTGCTGGTCACAGGCTGATCCAGAGGGGCTGTCTGGGGTGGAGGTTAGT
This sequence comes from Montemys delectorum, assembly GCA_019843815.1. Taxonomy (NCBI): domain Eukaryota; kingdom Metazoa; phylum Chordata; class Mammalia; order Rodentia; family Muridae; genus Montemys; species Montemys delectorum. The sequence goes on from JADRCD010220367.1 coordinate 1,855, forward strand.
GAAAGTTCCTCTTCCAGGTTGAGCTTACTTGAGGCAATCAACAAGCGCAGGGAGCCAAGTGCCCTTGACCAGGTTCCTCCTCTGAAAATAAATCACTTTTTTTTTTGAGACAGGGATTTGCTATGCAACCGACGCTAGCCTTAAACTAGCTATATAGGTCAATTTGGTTTTGAATGTGTAGCAATCTTCCTGCCTCAGCCTTCTGAAACCTGGGGTTGTAGGTATATGCTACCATGTCCCACTTAAAGTTAACATATAAGATAGTAAAAAGTCTCATATATATATATACACAAATATATATTTATATATATGTAAACATAAAACCTTGTTTATATTCAATCCCTGATTATCCCCCATGCCCACCCCTCACTGATTCCTCTTTTCTTGATAGTCACTCCCGTCTTCTTTGGACACACACACACACATACCACTCATTTCACATATGAAAGAAAACATGCCATGTCTTTCTTCTTGACCTGTTTCTCACTCATTCATTCACTCATCCATGTATCAATGGTCACTTCCTGCTCTCTGTCATTTACTAGCTGCCAAACGATGGCGGGGAACATTACATATGTCTTGCATTGAAAGCCCGGCAAGGAAGAGATGCAGATGCTGCTTTTAGGTTCGTTCTCTGAGAGGGGGAGCCAAGGCTTGGAGATAGCCAGAAAGGGCTTTGTCTAAGGTCATGTGACCACAACGCAGAGTCAGGAGATGAACTCACACTTCAAGGCACTGGGCCACAGGCTCTTAAAGATATGAAGAATGTGTGTGTGTTATATGTGTGTGTTGTGTGTGTTATATGTATGTGTTGTGTGTGTTATGTACACGTGTATTATGTGTGTGCTGTGTGTTACATGTGTGTTGTGCGTTATGTATATGTGCTATATGTTATGTACGTGTATGTTATGTGTGTATGCTGTGTGTTATATGTGTGTTGTGTGTATTATGTACATGTGTATTATGTGTGTGTGTGTGGTATGTGTGTGTTTTCTTCCCCAAAGCCTTGTTGATACTAATACATTGGTTCTCAAACTGAAATCGCTGTGTATCAGTGTATGCATGGGTAGCTGTGGATGCACATAGCGTGCGTTCCTGTGGAGAATGGAGTCAATGGAGGACAAGTCCAAGATGCCTTAAGCTCTTCCTACCTTATTTTCTGAGGCAGGGTCTAGCACTGAACCTGAGGTATCTGTTAGGCTGGTTGGCCACTGGGCTCCAGGAATCCACATGTCTTTGCTCTCTGCCCCCTGTGTTGGGATACAGCGTAGGCCACTGGATGCAGCTTTTACATGGGTGTGTGGGAGCTACGGCAGGCACTTTACCCACTGAACCACCTCTTGAGTCCTGTTTTCCCAAGTACTTTTAAAATTAATTGGAGTAATCTTGCCCACAGAATGTCAGAATTAGAAGGAAGCAAAAAGAGCTCCTGGTTAGCCCCTGTAGGTAACAGATGAGGGAATTGTGTGAAGTCCCTGACCAATGAGCAGTGCTGCTATAGCGGCTGGGACTGCCAAGATGCAGCAGGAACTGCAACCTCTGGCTTCACAGCGTGGTGTTGTGTGCATGGGAGCGCAGCAAAAGTCCTCACTGTGCGGCTTGCTTAAAAGCAACAGAGCAACACCGCAGGAGAGGATCGCTTCCTGATGGTGCATCCAAGATTAGACTTACAGGGGCTTCCTGCAGAGCCCTTTCAATGGACGCCAAGGAGAACAGCAGTGTCCATCAGTGGTTGGAGGAGGGTGGTTATAGTACCATGGAAGGCCTAGAGAAAGCAGAGCCTGCCTCAGATCTGTGGCTAGTTTTGGATTCTGCCAGGGGTGTCTGACTTCACTTCAGTCCTATGTCGTATCCCTTTGCCCACACTAGGTTCTAGGTTTGAATCATACCCTCGACCCTTCCAACTCAGTGGCCCTCTCAACTCTGTGACCCTTCTTTTGTACCCAATAGCTTTCCAGCTGTCTACCTAGCCTTGGAGAATTTCCAGAGCTTGATCTGGGCTAGATGTTTGAAGGCCAACACTGGCTACCCTGCCTTCAGTGCAAGCCTTTTGGGTCCAGTGGTGGCAGGGTGGGTGTCTGGAAGCCACCTGTCCGCTAGTGCTATTAACTAAGGTGTGTGAGACCGAAACACAGCCTTCTGTGCTTGGAGGGACAGTAGAAAGCTTGGCTGAGGCCTAGACTGAGAATGGCAAGAAGGCTACCAGGACCTACTTGAGCTGAACCTGAGCTGTGACCGGAGGACAATTCCTGCCCTGTCTATTTGAATGTTAAGCGTCATGGGCCAGGGAGCTGCTACGGTTTGAGGGTGAAAGGCTCTCTCCATTGGGCTCCCGTGTTTGCAACTCTTGGTCCTCTAATAACGTGAGGCTGTGGGACCTTTTGGATATGACTAGCTGGCAGACATGGGCTCTAAGGCCAGAGCTTCAGGTTTATAGAGTTCAGCCTGGTCCCAGCTTGAGCTCTGTATTTCCTGTTTAGTGCCATTAATAATCTGTGTTGAAAGCTCCCACAGTACCATCCCCCCACAACACCTCCCTCCCCCATACCATGCCGTGCCTCCTCACCATCCCCCCCACCCGTATCATGCTATTCCCCTCCCCCCATGTGCCATGCCTACCCCCTGCCTCGCTGTGCTTTCCCTATAAATGAGAAGCTGAATCTCCTAAAGCCCGGAGTCAAAAGAAATCCTTCTATAAGTTATTTGTATAAGGTACTTTGCCACAGTGAACAGAAAAAATAACTACTATAGGCTCTCTGGGGTACACATCTTTGAGTCTCTGGACCACTTTCTGTTTCGTCTTTATCCTTTTTCATCCATCTCCCTGAGAAACAGGGAACATCCCCAGGCTCCAGACGAGAAATGCCACGGAGATGTCTGCCACAGGAAAGAGCGAGGGGCTGGACGGCTGGGATGACACAGGCTTTACTTAGATGGCAACGTTCACAGCCTGCTGGCCACAGGGTTCGAGGGCCAAGAAAGCCCTCTTTGTTCTGGGCAGACAGTGCAAAGCCTCGTTGCCATAGCAGCCACTGCCACTTCCTGTACTCATCCCGGACAGCAGCTCAGCTGGGTCTGGGTTCAGGCCCTGAGAAGCCCGCAGCAGAGGTCAGCCTTGGACGTGGGGGGTCTGAGTCACTGAGACCCCGAGAGGAACAGAGGTTGATAGTCATCAGGGATGCCTTCCTGTGTCCTCATCTGAAGCTGACCGAGGGGCCAGCCAGGGACTGGGGATCCGGCGAGGCCAGGCTTTGGGGACACAGCTGCTAAAACAAAGCTGTTTATATCTTTTGTAATCAAGATGTCGGAGGGACCTGAACTTGAGGAAGTGGGAGAGAGGATTCCCTTTTGAGAAGGAAAAATTAAGCAAAGCATGAAGAGTGCTAAGGACTGTGTTGGCTAAGAAGCCACTCCATACGGAGTGGCTAGTGACAGTATTTCGAGGGCCGACTTGACAGAAACCTGAAGTTTGTAAGTCAGAATTGGCCACTTCCTCCTTTGAACCTTACATCGGACTGTCCTGACCTTGGGGGACTGTAGTACCAAGGGGCGAGATCGGCTTGGGAGTCATGCAGTTTGGATACAAACTTACTCCTACCACTTGCCCTCTGAGTGACCTTGAGTTATCCCTGTCTGGTGTTCATCTCTCCTTCAGTTCAACAGGGCTATGAAAGCATCTTATGTTCCACACAGCGGAGGTGAGTGAGAAACACCAGGTGCCAGGTTGGTGCTATGTAAACCTGTGAAGTGGACGAGTCTGGTTAGATGGAGACTCGTGACTGGTGCTTCTCTGGAGTCCTCAAGGCTGCTGAGGTGTCACCCTCGATAGGGGGGAAGCTCAGCAGTGTATCTGAGTCTGGCTGCTCATCCTCAGTAGGCCCCTGGGCTGTCTGGCCTAGCTCCGTCCGTCCGCTGTGATGGAAGCCTGTCTGTCTGAACAGCCAATGAGTCAGCTGTTCAGCCAGGCCCTCCTCCCTGTCAGCTCTCCTAATCGCTCATCTGCCGCGTCTCCTCTTCCCTTTCCTGTCTTTCTCGGGAAACCAACTTATGTTGGCTGTTTGGAACTTTGTTGAGATGAACTGAAAGTCGCCTTTCCAAAATCAGCCTTATTGATTTTTCCAAAATCAGGCTTATTTGATTTTGTTCGCTTTCTTTTCTTAAAGTTGGGGTCTCACTCTGTAGTCCTGGCTGTTCTGAAACTCTACGAGATCCATTTGCTCTGCCTCCTGAGTGCTGGGATCAAAGGCGTGTACCACCGATCTTGGCCTTCATTCACCTTTTTAAGGACACAGTTGGATGACGGGTAACACTCTTAGTGACACTCTTCACCGCTGGAATGAACCAGATCACCCGTAGCATTTCTAAGATTCTCTTGGCACTTGTAGTCAACCGCATTCCTTCCCTCAGCTTTTTGATGGCTATGGATGGATATGCTTTCTTTTTTGCAGTCTTATCTTTCTGCAAATGAATAGGAATGGAACCGGTGTGAAGTTTCTGGGATCTGCATCCCTTCCCTGGGGTTTGTGTTTTCCAGATTCATCCTGGGAGTGTCATGGGTCAGCAGTAGGCGTTTTCCTTGCTGTATTCCACTGTTTAGATTAGGATTTACCTATTACGGGATGCTGGGTTGTTTCCATCTTTTAGCACATTAATTTTTGAATGAGTAAAGCTGCAGTAAATATATATAGGTGTCTGTGTGAATATACGTTCTTTTTTTGCTCAGTAAATACTTAACAATGAGATTGCTGGTTCATAAGGCAAATTTTTTGATTATTATTATTTTGGTTTTTTATTACTTTAAAAATTATGTATATGCATTGTATGTGTGTGTGTGTGTGTGTGTGTGTGTGTGTCTGTGTGTGTCTGTGTCTGTCTGTGTGTGCAAATGACTGCAGGTACCCACTGTGGCCAGAAAAGGGCTCCACTCCCTTGGTGCTGGAGTTGGAGGAGGTTGTGAGCCACCTGACATGGGTGCTGGGAACTGAACCCAGGTCCTCAACAGGAGCTGAGTGAGCTCTTCACTGCTGAGTTATCTCTCCAGTCTCACATAGGCAAGTTATATTAACCTAGATGAAAGTCCAAATCGTCTCCCCAAGTCATTCTCCCATTTGTGTTTCCATAGCAATGTATGAGAGTCTCGGTTGTGTTGTGTTTTTTGTCAGAGCTTGGTACTACCTGCTTTAATTTTTCTTTTTTTAGCCATTTCAATGAGTATGTTATAGCATCTCATTATGGTTTTAATTTACATTTTTCTAATGATTAATAATATTGGATTCTTTTAATTAATTAACATTTTCCACCCACATATCTTCTTTGGTGAAGTATCTGTTCAGAATTTTGCCCGTTTCTAATTTGGGTCGTGTTTTCTTATTATGGAGTTTTAATTTTTTTTTTTTTTTATATTTTCTTTATCAACTACCCAGTTTGAAAATATACCAGGCCCCAGTCTATGGCTTACCTTACAGCCTCCCAACAGTGTTCCTCAGACATTAGAAGCTTTTAACTTTGTTAATGTCCAATTTATCAATTTTTAAAAAAGATTTACTTAATGTACGTGAGTACTCTGTCTGCATGTACACTTGAGGAGGGGATCAGATCCCATCACAGATGGTCGTGAGCCACCATGTGGTTGCTGCAAACTGAGCACAAGACCTCTAGAAGAGCAGCTAGTGCTCTTAACCACTGAGCCATCTCTCCAGCCCCTTAATTTACCTTTTTTTGTTTGTTTGTTTGTTTTTTTTAACAAATCATGTTTTTAGTGTTCCTGGTATGGGTCAGCTTTCTTTGTTTCTTTCCTCCCCCTCCTCTTGCTTTCCCCCTTCCCTCCTCCTCCTCTTCCTTCTCTTTTGGGATATGGATATGCTTGTTGGAAAGATTGCTGTTGCATCCCTATATTACTGCAAGTCAGTTAATTACATATGTAGGATCTTGTTGCTGGACATTGTTTTTTTTCTGTTGAACACAGCTTATTAGGCTTATTCTTTACCAACACCCCAGGTTAGGGTTAGTCTAGCTTTGTAGAAAACCTTATCCTCAGTCAGTGTGAACTCTCCAATTTTGTTGCTTTTTCAAAATTGCTACTTTGTTTCTATATATAAAGACTAGACTCACTCTGTTGAGTTTTTAAAACTTCTTCTGTGATTTTGATAGTGATTTGACCTGCAGATCAGTTTGTGGAAAGTTGGTATCTGTTATACCATGTCTTTCTGTTTATGTATGCTCCACCTGAATTATTTTATACAATTTTATATTTGCTAAGATATAGACATTCCATTTGTTTTGGTAGCTTGACAACATTATTTCAGGTTTTAGGAGTAGTGTTGTGAATGGTACTTCCAACATTGTAATTTTTTTAATTGTTTGTTGCTGGCATATAGGTCAACTGGATTTTTGTATATGACTTTGTATGCTATGATCTTGCTATCTTTTCTACCAGCTTTTGCATAGCTTCTTTGCAACTTATGTGATTTTTTCTGTGTAGACAACTGTGCTACCCACCTATAGAGACACGTTTGTTTTTTCCTTTTTATTCTGTACACTATTCACTGATTTTTTCCTGTCTTATCACACTGGCTAGCGTTTCTAATTCAGTGTTGAATAATATAAACTGCGTCTGATGCTTCTCTTGCTTGCACGCAGCTGCTTACTGGTGTTTCTGCTTTTGTCTTTATGATCCTCCCTGCACAGACCAAAGTAATCTTTGTAGATCAACCAGAATGATACACAGGCTTCTGATCACAGCCCACAGAACTCTACAGTAGGCTCCCTGCTCTCCTCCCTGTCTCCCCTCTCTTATTTGCTGATTTGCTGCTCCCCAACTACAGCATGTTTCCTGTTATTCAAATATGCTGAGCATGCCCCTAAGTTGGGACTTTCATCTTTGCTTTTTCCTTTGTTCTCTTGTATGGTTCTGGTTGCCTTCTTGGGTCCTCTGAGCTAATACAAGTCTCTGTACTAATGATTCTCTAACCATTCTTTCTATTCTATCTCTCTCACAGCTAACAACATGCTTAGTGGCCTCCCCGGCCTGTAATGAGGTGCAAAGGAAACCACTAAAGGTATCAATAGACACATGTATGTACTGTAATTTACCAAAGGGGGAAAAATGAGTGACATCCATCTGCCAGACCTCACCCAGGGTGAGGCCTCGGGGGTTTACCCCCAAGTGTGGCTCTGGTAGAAATGTGAAGCATCCCAGACACTGACGAACAATGTGCCGGGCTTGTTCTCGGGTGATGGAGAACATTTGTTGAAGAGTCTGTGCATTTAGGTGATGTAGCTGATGAGCCTCTTGAGCCCGCCGTATTGGATCAAGGGGGACTGCGAGATTTATTAAGATTAATGGGTCCTCTCGGGTGGCTCTATCTACAAGGTCATTTCCCTCAGTCAAGGGGCTAGGGAGCCCAGAATGGGCGCGTATGTGTCCTAAAAAAACCGGACAATTTCGAGCCAAAATAAGACCCTGAAGTTCAGCAAAAAGGGGGGAAGCATTAGTAGTGGGTTTTATAAAGGGAACAGTCTCTAATAAGGGTACTGACTGGGCCACATAAGAACTATCTGTAAAAAGGTTAAAGGACTGATTAGGAAAGGCCCTGAAGACCTGGACAACAGCCACCAGTTCGACCAATTGAGCTGAGGAAAGGTTGGTCTGAAACCTCACAGTTTGTCTACTTGCCCTAAAGGTGGCAGTCCTTGATGAGGAACCATCTGTAAAAATCACAAGAGCCTGAGGGATAGGCATATTTTTAGTAATTTTGGGGAAAACAACAGCCTGATGTTCAAGAAACTGGATAAGTTTATCGGAGGGATAATGATTATCTATCTTCCCCGGGAAAGAAATACAATTAATGGCCCAATCATCTGAGGTTTGGAGCAGCCATTGAACTTGAGCAAGATCATAAGGAACAATGATAGAATCAGGATCTTTACCAAATAATTTTAACGAGGCCTCCCTCCCCAGCTTAATAACTTGAGCAACCAGGGAGGGGTAGACCGAAAGAACCTTGAGAGGGGTGGCTGGTAAGTGAAGCCAATACAAGGGCTTAGTCTGCCACAGCACTACCGTGGGTGCAAATTTAGTGGGCAAAATTAGTAGCCACAATTTGGATCATAATAAGAGATTGTTTGTGACTGGATGGCCTTTTCAACGCGTACAAGGGCGGA
>JADRCD010220371.1:990-16349 GCA_019843815.1 Montemys delectorum
TTTTTTTTATTATAAATCCACTGGTACATTCTATTAAAAAAATTTTAGTCTTAGCTCTTCAATCAAGCATTGGAGCACAGTATTTCTTCAAAGTAGACCTGCCGTACTTATTGTAGGAATAAAGAAAGAGGAGGAAGAAAGAAGCAAATGTCATGTTTACCAACCCCTGAAAGAGATTTGGTGGGACAAAATGTTGAATGTGTTTGTGAAAACTGTTTCAGGCAATAAAATTAAGGCTTAAAATAAAAAGGTTATTTGGGAAAATGTTTGGGACAATAGTTGTCATTACTAGATATTTCTGTATATGCTTAATTCAAAAAACTTGTGTCTGCTTTATTATTACTTAATATTATAATTATCTTAATAACTGAGGAAAAGTAGTGAGGTCAATGGCTCCATGTCAGTAAAGTAATCATATGAGAACACATCAAGACAATGACAGTTGATTTTACATAAGGACCTAATCATTATGTTAGTTAATATCTTGATCTTATCTCCTATACTTAAAACCTCAATATAAACACAATATTAAAAACATCAAGAGAAGACCATATTATATTCTTCAGTTTTGCTGCTTTGTCAGTAAGGACAAACAGACCTGTAACTAAGAACGTTCACTACCTCATTTTCAGCAGCATAGATTGAACAGGAAATTTGCATCCATAACTATAGTGTTGTCTGCAACCCAATCCATCATTGAATGTTCCCCAACTCCTGCAACTTTTAGTTTTATAGCACTCCAATAAAATCTTTGGAGTTGATCATTTTCATTTATAATTAATAAAATAGAGAAGATGGGGAAAATGCACTTGAATAGTTGCAAGTTTCTTCATTTTTCTATCATACTATGATACATTCTATTTTCGGTATTGTGAAAAAAAATCTACCAAACACAAATTTTCAATTATTGATTCCATATGGAGAAAAATTCACTTAATTCTTTATTGTGATAATTGATTATTACAAGCAAAACCTAACTGCTTGGAAGTATTTATTACAAACATAAACTTATTTGCATCCCAAAGAGCTAGTCCATGTCCAAATTCTTTTTGAGACCACCAGGAATTCCAGGCTTCTATCAGAAAGTTAAGAATTTAGGAAAAAGAATCTCCTAGCCAACTAAATGGTTATAGAATTCTCAAGAAAACCAACTCCTATTCATTCCCACAATCGCAACAACATCAACAAAACTAACAGCCAGACACTAGGTTTTCTTCTTAGGTTTTAGTCCGACTACAGGCAACATACATGTTTAAAGGACAGGTCTCTCTTCAATTTATTGTTTGTATGCTAGAATCATGTAGTATATATTCAACTATGAAGATATGCTTTTTCCAAGTAATTAATACTTTGAACTTGTTATCCTCCTTTTGTGTCTAACAAATCCCCAAAGGAGTACAATTTGGAATTCATCCCATTAATTTAATTTAGTTTCATGATAAAATTTCTGCAGCAATGAACACAGTCGCAGTGTTGGGAAGTGCGGAAGCTTTAGGAAGAGGATGTGCTGGTAGGTAAGAAAGGAAGTATGTAGGGAATTTTCACCAACACTTTCAATTAAAAGGAATGTGAGTTGGGAACACTACACTTCTACATATTTGATTTCTACAGGTATAAATTCTCCCCAAATGAGTACAGAAGAAAGGGGAGTAGCGTAAAAGGCTAGAGTGATGTTAACAATGAGGGAAGCGGACTGTGGGAGACGCAGGAAGCACATATTTCTGCGAAAGTAATGGCCTCGGGCGCAGCCATCGGCTGGCAGCCCATTACAGTTCAGGAAGAGGAAAACCACTTAATATCTGGAACAGAGTCTTGGTGCTTTTGTAGACAACTTATATTTTGTCAGATGGTTAGGGCACATTAAATTAGAAAATACCAAGGTGAGGAAGACTGAGCTGTAAACCTACAGCAATGTAATCATGCAATCCACTCTGACATGCAGCCCAGCAAGAACACCAACAACAAAGCCCCTCATTCCATTTCCTCTAGTAAGAAATCATACACGAAACAGGACTCAATCATTAAAAAATGCTTTTGCTTTAACTCTATGGGCATTTACGATCACTAATTTATCAATTTCCATCATAAAATGCAGGGAAAATACTAATTAAGGAAATTTTATCATATCTGAAACCAGTCCAGCCCTGGGAACTGCAGATTAAAGTCCTTGCCTTGTCCACTAAGATCTGAATTCAAATTCCCACTCCAGACATGCAGAGCCACAAACGTAAGGACCGTTGTGGTTTGCTGTCTAGTCAGTCCAGGCAACTTGGGGAATGTTAATGACAAACTTATTTTCCATACAGTTACTGAATTAATTTTTGCAGTCCTATAGTATTATCATAGCCATAGTATTTGAAATTCCGAAAGAAATTACAGAAACTATTTTTCCATTTTCTAAGGTCAGTTCAAACAGACCATTATTCTGAACATTCAAAATAAGTAAAAATGTTTTCAGTATATAAATTAGTAACTACATTCATCTAGGGAATCACTAAGAAAACATTTGACACAGAGTATCAGTAACTATCATTATATATTATGTGACAAAGTCAAAATATCAAATTATTATCACATTGAGAACCTAGACTAAATAATACTTAAAGTTATTTAAAAATAATTTAACTTACATGCATGTGTATGTATTTGTGGATGTTTGTATACATGAATGTAGTGCCATGGCACCAGAAATTTTTCAACTGCCCTACTTGTTTGCAGGAAACATATCTTCTTAAGCTCTGAGACATCTCAGTGGCTCTCCTAATATTTTATATCATCTGCTGCTACGTAGTAAAAATAAACAGTAGATGTCAGTATTTCTATTTTAGAAGCATGGAAACAAAATTTTAAGGACACGAGACTATTTACCTAAAATAACACAACCTGCATCAGTAACTGGGAGAATGAGCAATGAAACTTGTCAGTCTGATACACTCTGCACCTAGACTACATGACCTATTAAAGCCAAGATGTTTATCGAAGTCACCTACATTTCTTCTAAAGTATCTACAATATTCTTCGTTGAGTGTGTGGCCATGGTAGAGAGAGTGACATATGTCTTTGAAAAGTATTTGTTAGCGTTCTTTTCTTCCTACTTATCCTCCAAATCTCTGTCTGCAATAATTAGTTCTCTGTCCTACAAGCACATCTGAACACAGTCATTACATACCTTAACTAAACCAAAAAAAAAAAAAAAAAAAAGGAGATACATTAACTTTTATAGAAGCTAGGGAGTATAAAGAGGTTAAAGTTGTTTTTTATTTGTTTTTTTGTTTGTTTGTTTTTGTTTTTACTTTGCTACTTCAGATCACTAAACCCCACAAAGGTTCAAATTTTTGCTCATCTGTACAGAATATATAGCGTTGATGTTCTATGTTGCCTCTATACAAAAAAAAAAAAAAAAAAATACAAACTACTTCTATGAGGCCTAATTATTTTTGCCCTAGAGTATAAATCACTTACTCAATTGAGGGATCAAGTTATTAAACTTTTATTTTTGCTTTCTTATATTGTAGTCAGGGGCATGTTTCTTGAACTCATTTTCTATCTTCATTGGAAACACTTCCATAGGCATCTTTCAATACACATCGTGCAAGAAAAGTACACAGACTTACTTAAATGTCTAATAATATGTCTTCTCTTCTATTCTGTAACACAAACACACATACACACACACACACACACACACACACACACACATACACACAAACCATGCATACTTTTTCTGTGACACTGGGTCCAGACTGGCTTTCAATTCTTGAACTTACAATTCTCTTATTCTACTTCCCAACTGGGATTAAAGACATGCCCAGCAATGTCTAGAAATTACACTATTTGCCTTAGGAAGTGCACACACTATATTGTTCAACAACCTAATACGTATTTCAGAGTAAGTAACCTAAGGCACACATTTTTGTAATTTTAAATTAATGTTTAGAGTTACTTCTATTCTGAATTATTTTGAGATAGAAAATTAAGAGTAATATTTTTAATATTTCCTAATTCTGTTGAATTTCAGAATTGTAACTTGTTTATAACAAACTCAATTTTTATCAAGTTAATAGGAATCTTTTTACTGTTTTTAAAACTTTGTGCACATGGTCACAATAGACACTTATGTGCAATACATAGTTTTTGAATTATTTGAATTTCATAATCAAGGAAAGACTAAAGAAAGCCTAATTTATATGTTAAACAACAAAATAATAGATTCTTAGTCTTGAATTATAATTAATATTTTCATATTTAATAAAATCTCTAATGTATTATTTATTAATTAGGGCCCATTTTATGATGCATGCATGGGCAGTAGTCAGAGGACAACTTCCGGGGCTTAGTTTCTTTTTGTGCTATGTGAGTCTTGGGGATCAAATTCACATTAGTGCTTTGTGGCAAGTGACTTTACCTCCAGTATTTTGCTACAAAGAAACAAACTAAGATGAAATGAGTGATATTTTGGCACATAAAATGTAAATTATTTTAGTAGATAATGGCTGTAAAATAAATACATATTTTATATTTCTTAATATTTACTGTGTTGCTTTACTTTAGGAAAATGCAGTTCCCTGGTCGTTGAACATATTAAGTGGTTTGTATTTTTCTTTTCCCACACAGGATCTATTGGTAACCTAAATATTACAAGAAAATAATAATAAATACTAAAAATGTTATCTTGAACAATGTAGCTATTCATTAAAAATGTTTCAAAATTTTTAACCTATACATGTGAAAAGTCACCAATATAAAATATTCAATTTCCTTTTTTGATTTCTAAAATAAAAAAAAATAATCCTTATTTCTAAGCAAATGTTTCAGGAAACTTTGCTACATTTTATGAGGAATAAGACATTTTAAACTGGAGAGATAAAAGGAAAACAAACAGCTGTAAAATTTACTTACTGATCTTTTTCTAAGTGCTTAGTACTAAACTAAGAAATTTAGGACACTACAACACTTGGAAAAGCCTATGTCCTGGGAATAAGGTCAGAGGAGAGTGCATCAGGCCTTGTTCTCTCAACATTTCCTATCCAAGTATTTAATACAAGAAAAAAAATCTCTATTTGCCTGCCCCATACCACCAGATACATACACCATGAACTACTCATCATTTACCTAATAGCATCTCCAACTGAATTTTGTTCATACTCTTATTTTACAAAAGGGTATTTTTAAAAGAAAAAAGAAAAAAAAAACAAAAATAAAAACAAAAACAAAGCAAAACAAAAAAATAAAACCAGTTCTATGAACAACAACAACAAAAAAAAGATAACTAAGAAGCTGGATTTGGAGTACTTCTATCTGAAGCCATGAGGTGTAAAAGTCTCCTGTTGCAGTCCTGTAATGTTAAGCATAATGAAGTCTACATAATTTGGATATGTTTACACAGCATCATGAAACTAGCTACTAGGGAGTCAACTGTAAAGTTTGCTTCTAGGGGAGCAGATGTTATCATCCATGGCACAGACACTGGCAAATTGAGGATATTCCTCTAAGTAACTCTCCCACTTCTCACACAGTTTCTTATAAGAAACCCAGATGAAACTTTCTGAATCATCTAAAAAATAAACAAACCAAAGTAAACCAAATTTAAGAGATCAGATGGCAGATTAGCATATCAGTGGAAAAAAGGAGGCGATTTCCTGAGGGTATTATATACCACATGGGATGTAGTCAAAATTTTGGTAATATACATGCATGAAAATGTTATTTTAAAACTAATCATGTCCAGTTACTAGACACAGACAAAGTCATTCAATATCAACTGGTGGAAGAACCATATCAGTCCACTCATACTGCGTCATCTTGTTCTGATTGCGGCAATGAGACTTAGCAGCAGCTTTCAATAGGGATAAACCAGGCCACTAAGAACTTTATAAAAAGAACATCACTCCTTAACTTATGTCTTCACTGTCCCACCTAACACAGTAGTTAATGACAGAAATAAATCCTTTCAGGGAGGAAACTTTTGTTCATTTATCAGCTCTCCAGGGAACTACAGACATTTACAGTACCCATAGGTAATTTTAAAAGGCCAAACGCCCTACCTTCCCTACATAGAGGGGATCTGAACCCATGTACTCTTCCAGCACGAAGAACTGATTCCAAACCCAGCTGCGCTTGGTCCGGGACTTTCCTGACTGGAAGTATGGCTTGGATCTGGACCTTGGCAGCTCAGCTTGACTCGTCCCAGAGAAGCACAGGAAGAGAGCTATAAGTTGTAGAAAATGGCACAACTCCACTTTGCCCAGCTTCATGGTTTTTTTTCCTCTTCCTTTTTCCTGTGTAAGGAAAAAACCTTGACAAGAAAAAAGGCACAGTTCTAGTTGGCTTCGTAGCTCTTGCCTCCGGCAGTGTGTCAGCTGGGAGTCCAGAGATAATAATTTGTAGAGTGTTGGACTGGAAGGGGTCACCAGTGCCGAGGAGCTGTTGCCAAGGAATGGCGTAATAGGTTCCTAGAACAGAGAGGAGAGCTCCTGTCAGAAATCGGAACATGTAATCTCGCTAAGATTTCAGTTACTAAAAATACTAAATTTCCAGGAAGAGTGTTTGGGTAAGCATTAAAATATTAATATTGACATATATGAAATTATAATAATAGTGGCCACATTTATAAATTACGTAATTACTGCCATTTGAAGAATTATCTTCATTCCACAGTACAGTTTTGATCTTCTAGGAACATTGCATCATATGATTCCTTCTACGTTAGTGTATATCATCATTATAAAACATTATTTTAAAGTTAGTCTTTATAAATCTTACACAGTTAGTTGTATTCATTAGTATTAGGATGTGAGAAGCAAACATCTCAAACCAGGGTGCTGAGCAGATGGATATGTGCTATTTTAAATCTCTCCAGTGAAACTGTAAAGGAAAATAAAGTGTGAGGTGATTCCCAACCGACTGATTGATTGATACTCAATCACAGACCAACAGTCGTTTTGATGTGTTTGGGTGTGATTGTGATTATCTGTAAAAGTCAGTGATTTCCATTTTCTAATATTCAAAAGTATTGTCATTTGCACTGTAGCATGGTTGGTGTACTAGTTTGCTGCAGTAAACTAATTCTGCAATAGTAAATCGATTCCATAAATCTTTTTTTTAAATGCTTTGCACTGAAACTTCTACATACTAGGGCCTTACTCCATAAGTAGTTAAAGAAGTGACACGTAATGCTCAATAGATAGGCAAAGAACACTATATTTGAGAATCTTATTGATTTTCAGCATGCAATCAGCATGGGAAAAGTCCTTACTCGGGTCTCTTTTTACTGCAGGCATAGCATCCTGGTTATGCAAGGGATCAAAAATCAGTTTTAACAAACCTCTTATACACCCCAAAGCACAAAGGAATATGAATTCATGACAAGATTCTCACTTAAATCACTATGTTGGTCTTTGTGAATTAATTTTACATTCTATAAGTAATCATCAATAGGATGAATATCTCTCTGTCTCTCTGTCTCTCTGTCTCTCTGTCTCTCTCTCTCTCTCTGTGTGTACAGTAGATAAAATATCAATAACATAAATCTAAAAGTTTCATATATATTAAAGCAGAAAAAGAATTATTCTTACAAGTTATTTTATTTTTCATTTTGTAACAATGTACTCTGTAATAAAAATACCTTCTACTGAAGAAATAAATACTTTAAACAGTTAAAATTTTCAGAAAAATAGCATACAAAGAAGAAATGTGAACATAGAACTATGTAAATGCCTTGAGAATGTAAATCAGTTTGCATGGCAGAAGAAACAAATCCAAGCAGTCTTCAGTCCTGTGAAAAGTATCACACACCTTTAAAACACATCTCTATAAAGTTTGGCTATTCCAGACTGCATTTCAGAGTGATTCACTATTTAGTAAATAATGTATGCCACTACCCATGAGAATGAGATAATTATAATAAACTTTAGGACCTGTAGCCTGCTGTGAATTAAAGATACCCAAATACAGTGACCAGTAACAAAGTGAAATGAAGACCAGAAGAGGACAGAAAGACAGGTGAATTAAGGTACCAAACCACAGACAGGAAGGTTGATCTGCAGCTGAGTAGATTAAAACTACTCTGGGATCTAATGTGTGTTCAAAATAGTGGAGGAGACGTAAGAGTCTAGCAAACACACTGGTGCAGAATGAGTGGTTAAACAAAAATAAAGCAAAGTCTGCCTTTCCTTGGTGCAACTAACTGCATTTCTGGGGAGCAGGAGGAGATGTTTTGGTCAAAATAGTCAGATAAAAATACAAGAAGGAAGAGTTGCAGTTTCTCTGTTCTGTTTTCTTTAAAGAAATACCTTTAAAAGACAGAGAAGACTAGAACTGCATTACATAGATTGTATTATACATGATCAACTTTGTGGCATTGTTTCAGTGTGAGAATATATTCAACTTTTTTTTTTTGAGACAAGGTTTCTCTGTGTAGCCCTGGCTGTCATGGACCTCACTCTGTAGACCAGGCTGGCCTCAAACTCAGAGATCCATCTGCCTCTGCCTCCCAGCTGCTGGGATTAAAGGTATACGCCAACACTGTCCAACTCTATATTCAAATTTTAAAGGAAATAAACAGCAAATTATTTTTTAAATCTATTAAAACATGGGTGGGGGGGTTAGTCCAAATACATACTGGCAAAGCACATGCATGTTCCCATTTAAAGAAATATGCATAAGTGATGTGATTCTAAACTCCATGACCTTGGAAAAGAACAGTTACAAGAAACTCAGAAATCTCCTAGATAGAGTGTCAGACCCCATAGCCTATTCCAATGACAATGACAGTCGCAATACTATGCCCTGGCATGGTTAACACTTAAAGTTATAAGATGCTGAGAGTGGATCTTGGCCTGTATAAAGGTGATTCATTATGGCCATTACAGCTATTGTTATAGTAATTTTTTGTGTTTGAAACATTGCCTGGAAATTAAAGATTGTTAGTGAACTGATGTTATTGTTTTTTATTCCAAGGTTACCAATAGTAAAACCATTGAGATCCCTTTTACCCTAAAAGAAAACATTCTAAGTAGGCAGATTCAATGCCAAGGAACTATATACTCATAAATCAAAAACAGTCCCATGGATATTACGCTCTACAGTACTTGCTGGGGGGAAATTGTAACTGTTTTCAAAAGACACTTTTGGTAAACCAAATACTGGATTAAAATTGAAGCTGGTTTAAGTTCATCTCTCTTAATGGTATGAGGGTATCCCCTGATGATGGAGAAGAAGGCCATAATACAAATGGGGACAAGATCATTGTGGTCTTGCTATACAACTTTGTATCCCTCTCAGATTTTATTCTTTTTATGTACAAAATGAAAAGGCTGAAACAAATATCACCATATAGCCTGGGATATTTTTTCCCAATTCCTTTAGGCTTTTAAGAATTTCATAAGGATCATACTGCGAGCTTTATTGTAAACTTGTGATGAAACCCCTATTGCTAATAATTAAAAATGAAGAATTTGAGAAGTTTAGAAAGAAATCAGATTGCGAAGGAAGCTCTTGGCCTGCTTGTGAAGCACAATGAGCTCTGTAACAAGCCCTGTTCAATTTACCCTTATTGCCACTTGAAGATTCTTCCTTGTCTATATAAAAACATTGTAGATTGATGAAAGCAACTAGAACACAGAGAAGAGGGAAATTGCTGAACACATTATGACTCTTGAAATAATAACAAGGAAAGGAAGATACTTAACAATTGTGTGCCTTCTCATTTAAATCGAGGGTTTTAAAAGTAGCTGGCTTAAGAACTAACCTTGATGAGTAATGGGTGCATACACTGTGTAGGTGTAGAGGCTAGAACAGGGTAGAAATTCAGAAAAGTCTTTAGAGAATGTCTGCATTCTAATATATTTTATCTCTGGTGTGGAATATTAACCACATAAAAAGAGAATATGTGAATTATTTGGCATCTCTAACATATTAATGAATCTTATTTTATAATAAATTCTAATGCACTTTGTTGTAGCATCTAAATTATTTGTTAGACTCAACCAAATTACCTGCATTTTTCTTTGATTTCTGCAGTATTACACCAGGATAGTTCAATTGCCTTTGTGTACAAGATTGAATAGTGGAATTCTGTTGTGTGGTGCAAATCTGTAATGACTTTTCAAGTATTATTTGAAAATCAGAAAATAGTATTCACATAATTGTGATCTGAACTTGGTATGTTCATAGCATATTAACCAATATTTTTGGTTGTAGCTGACTCTGCTAGGAACATACACCCTACACAGCAAGAGAGAAGCTGGGTATGTGATTTAATTTTATCCTTTCACAGCCAACCTTCTCTAAAACTTTGTTTTCTGTGCAAACAAATGTAATTCTCAAGAAAAAAAATGACTGTAAAGCAGTTCCACAGTGGTGACCTGAGGTGGATTGTAATAAAGAAGAAGGAGAAAGAGGATGAGAAGACAATGACTTAACTTTTATTACAAAAAAGATAAATATAAAATGACAGTAATGTCTGAGTTATCTCTGCATATCGATATCGAAAAGAAATAGCTGGAACTTGAAATTTCGTCATGCATTGTGTAACTTCTCCAGATATCTTTTCCTGTGTTCCTGCAATATATATAATAGTGCCACAGAACAATTTATGCATATAACTGATTTTAAGCAGAGAATAAATTACGTATGTCAGCATTTCATGATAAGCCTAATATCATCCCATAAATCTGTGTCTCAAACCAAGAATGCCACATTTAGCCTTAGCTTCTCCATAGTTCGTTGTTTTCCCTGTGGCCTTCTCTCACATCTGAGTCTCACAAACACATGTCAGCAAATGTACATATGTCAAAGACAAGCAGAGGCTGAGGTGACCATGTCCTCGGCTGAGCTAGCTGCTCTTGTGGAATAATTAACTGAGTAAGTCAACTCTTTCGAAATTTGGACAACTGAACTCTTTTCTACTGATGGCTCAGTAAACGTATACACAACTTTTTAAGTTTAAGATGGTCGTAATTTCTGCAGACTGTGGTCACGTTTGGGATAATTTCAGAATTGGAGCATTGTAACAGGTAATAAATTAACTTCTTAGAAGAGAAATAAACAGGAACTCAGGAGGAAAATGTTTACAAGGGGACATGAAATAAGTGGTAAGACTGATCTAGCTGTGAATCTGGAAAAAAAATTGCAAAATTTTAAAAGTATTTTTGTTTGCTACTATACTTTACAGCGAAGATTTATATTTTATTTATAATAATTTTTACTTTTTCTGAAGTTGTTTATGTGAAATATCACTACGAGTAATACTATGATAAAAATAACTCACTTTCTAAACAATCAGATCATCAGAGCCTTGGAAATGAAGTATAAAATGTATTGAAGTAAAGAGAAAAAGGGATGGTGGTGAGCATCAGTCAGTCAGTGTCAGTTAATTGAACTAAAATAACCTCAGCAGCAACTCTTTTGTTTCAATCATTAGTTTCACATTACTTGCAAAGAATTATTAAAGAGGAGGTTATTTATTAGAAATTTAATTTATTAGCTAATACTATTGTATCAAGATGAGTTCATTGTATTACTTTTCTTGACTTTGTTTCTTTCTTTCTATAAAACCTCTTAAAAAAATAAATAAGTGCTTTTCATGCTCTTGACCAAATATTTTATTTATATTTAGAAACAACGATTTAAGGTCTCTCCTTAACCTCAGAAGTAGTAAAAGTTTTTATGCTTCAGCATATCAGTTATCAATCATCAAAAACGCAAATTCCCTGAAGTCTGCACCACCTAATTAACTTTAGCACTCTATGAACATGATCAGTAGTGTAAATTCGTTCCTGTTTAGATCCTGCACAATAACAGATATCTTTAATCATTTTTAAAGCATATCTAATAATGCACTCAAGTGCTCATTGTGATTCCAGCCCCTGGGGGGCGGAGGAGGGAACCTTCAAGGTTAACCTAGTTTAGATACCGATACATTGGCAGAAAAATAAATATGAGCAGCAACTAAAAGATCACCTAACTGGAAATGGAGGTACACATTAGTATGTTTTTTGATCAGCACATTGTGCTAAATGTTCTATAGAAAATCGATGTCATGTGTGCCTGTCAGTAATATGAAAAAAAAAAATTTACTTGCTTAGATTATGTAGTTATTGGAATATATTTATTGAGATCTACTATAAATAAGCAGCATTTTATTGCAATTTCAGATCCCTTCCTTCCAGAGTTTCACTAAACCCTAGGCAAGGAAGAACTGCTGATCTTAGGGGTCTAATCTGAAGCCTAGTTCTCCAGCTGCTTTAAGATATATTTAATGGATCTCATACCAGTACACAACTTAATTACGACAGTTAGTGTTGATTTAAAGAGAGGGTGATCCTGTAAAAATCAGTACAATTCATAATAGTTTCTCTTTTCTTTTTTATGCTTTTAAGAAAAGGAGTGGTAGGACATGATATTTGAAGGATGCTAGGGCAAGTAGTGGAATGGACCATGAGAACCATGGTCCATAACAGCTGCCTCACCAGCACTCCAGAAACGAACTACTAATCCTTGGGCTGTTTTGTGGCCTTATCATTAATACGTGACAGTATACAAAATTATAGTTGTAGTAATAACGTCAAGTGAAAAATCATTGTGTTCTTGGTCTATTGGGAAGACATTGTCGTGTTTGAGATTAGTGCAAAGCGTCAGTACACTTTGACAAGCAGCACATTTTTAAGTCAGTTCTTCTGAAAGACAACCAACACACCTGTTTAAAAGCAGAAATGCAACAGGAGAGGTAGGTGGAAGGCACAGTGCAGAATCACGAAGCCTTAGAGAGAATTCTCACTGCTGGTTCTTTGGCTAAGACTAGGAGAAGAGGCAGCTCCTTTTCCAGATAATCCTTAGAAGAAAGTGGTGTTGTTTAAGCTCAAGAAAGAATTTGCATTGAGGAATATATAGTTGGTTTTTGCATAATGGATACGACACCCTCACTATTGCTTTTTCTGTATTTATAATGGAGAAACATTTAATACATTTTAAACTAACGTCATACATTCTAGTAGTTTTCAGCGCATGGATGATCAAGTGCCAGGATCCTGCGTCTGAGAGATGTCTGAGACAAGAAGACTGTCATAGCATCAGCCACATTTCAACTCCAACTGTGTCGTTAGAGGCCAAGCTAGTAAGGACAATATCTATGAAACCGTCTAAGAGAATGTCACTTCCATACTAAGAATAGAACACTCTGGCTTTCCTGAGAGGTCATGCTAGAGAAAGCCATGAAGAACTCACAAATATAATGTTCTTGATATTGGAAAATATTGGTAAAGCCACAGATGAGTAGCATGAGCCACAAAAATGAATTCTACATAATTCTTATTAAATGTACAAGGTCACATTGATCCATTCTTTTGGTATTTGGGACAAATGGATGGAGGGAGTATTTTTAAATGTTTACTAAGAATTATTTAGTTAGGTTAATAAGTCTCTTTTTTTATATATAATTCTCAGAATTTCCAATCTTTTTCATGAGCCAGAATTATGTAATGATATTCAAAGTTCATTTTAACCTTAACTTGGAATTTTTAAAATAAGAAATCATTTTGATAGCTTCTCAGAAAAACAGGAAGTTGAGAATGAAAGTAAAGGTTTAAGGAAAATATTTTCTAGAAACTTTCACTGTATTAAAAAAATATAGACAGTGGGCACTATACAAAAATAAGATTACATTTTCAATACTGAAATGCCTTCATTATAAAAAACTAAGTTGGAACACTAAGAAGTTAAACATTTCTACTGAAAAAATGAACAACATTCCACTGGGAATTTTAGAAATAGGGTATAAATTTAGAAAAAATAAAACAGTATTTTAGAATATAAAATGAATAAATAGGAACATTTTGTTTGTGAAAATAACTAGTACAGAAGTTTTACCTTATGGGTTATTACTATAAATCCTAATATTTACAGTAATTTATTATGTCTGCTATTATTATCATTCTAGATTTAATCTTATCCATCTGCAGTCTCTAGCATGGTAACACTCCTGTGCACTCGGCTGGATTTGTATACTGTTTAACATGACGTTCTGTGAGTTTAATATTAATCCTATGGAATATTGATGTCACTCACATATATATATATATAATTTCATTTCAATTAGTGAGCCTTGGGAATTTCTGTTATTTGAGGTTTCTCACATAATGAGACCATGATGAAATCCATTAGCTCCCTAAGCTGCACAACATTAAAACCATGGACCACAAGCTCCTACTGGTAACAGGCTTGAGTATAGAGTCAGGGGCCCTAGAAATTAATCACATAGCCTTTGGTGTGCATCTGGCTATCAACCATGAGGAAAAAACTTGCCTAAGTGGATTTCATAGCTTAATTGCACTGAAATAGAAACAACTTCTATCATGAGAGGAAGAAATAAAAAAAGGAAAAAGACACGGTTTATATGGAAGGAAAGAAGCCTGTACAAATTAAAGAGTAAACAAAGTAACAAAGCTCAGCCCTCCTGAATTATTCATGTAATAACTAAATGGATGTATTATACTTCCATAGCTATCTCTTTACATTTTATTATTATAAGAAATCCTGGTTTTTTCTTGTTTTAATTTTTAATTTGTCCTGGTATTATACCTTTCTGCCAGGTGTGATTTACACGACTCCCATGAAAGGCTTAACGTTCCAATAAATACTTTACAAAATAGATTGAAATAAAATTTACAACAATGAGAAATATATACTGTAATAGGAAATGAATGTATGGGTAGACATCTGCACATTAAATGGCCCTGGATATTGTGTCACTGAGGAGTCTTGCAGAAAGACAAGGTGGGGGAGGGGCAGTGATCAGATAAAGGGGGCTTTTCTGCAGAACCAGCAAATTCCCAGAGGAGGCACTGTTGTACTGTTTGTTGGTCGGTTACAGCTAGATCTCCTCTGCTTATTAGAGGCTAGGGAGATGGTCACACAAGACTCTGTCACATAGTTTGTCCTCAGCTTCCCTTTACCACCACAGCAAGGAAAGTCAGACACTTTTAGTCACTGCAGAAACACTTGCA
This sequence comes from Montemys delectorum, assembly GCA_019843815.1. Lineage (NCBI taxonomy): Eukaryota > Metazoa > Chordata > Mammalia > Rodentia > Muridae > Montemys > Montemys delectorum. Next base: position 15,993 of record JADRCD010220371.1, read on the forward strand.
TTTCTGTCCCTTTGGAATTAACTCATGCATGCTGGCTATTCTAGAAGTTTCTAAAATTCTCAATTTAAGATAAGGCTTTGAAGCCTTCTAATGAAGTAAAAAAAAAAAAAAATTCTATTTCCTTTTCCATCCAAGAAAGAGCACTGTGATGTAATGCAAGCTGTTAAAGCAACAAATATAAAACCTTATAAAATTCAGGAAGATTGGAATCACTCAACAATAATATGTACAACAGAAAACAGCTTATGGATTTAGTAGTTATAGCACCTTTTTGAAAGAGTTGAAAAAGTATTTAACTTGACACATAGATTTCTTCTTCTTCTTCTTCTTCTTCTTCTTCTTCTTCTTCTTCTTCTT
>JADRCD010220371.1:21580-34374 GCA_019843815.1 Montemys delectorum
AGAGAGAGAGAGAGAGAGAGAGAGAGAGAGAGAGAGAGAGAGAGAGAAAGGAGGAAAGAAAGATAAAGGTGTCAAACAGAACCTGTATAACAAGAGCGAGAAGGGTGTAATGTGTTAGGTCAACCAGAACATAGGCCTTGGCTATTGTGTGCTCCAGAAACTGTTCACCCAGCTTCCCATCCCAGTGGAAGGTATAAGTTCATTTGGACCCAAAGGTACATTCTAGAGAGAAAAGGTAACAGAGATGGGACTGACAAAGCAGAAGCTAAAAGAAACTTCCATCTGGTGACTTTTGGAATGGTCCCTATAATAGTCAAATGATTTTTCTGTGGTGACAAAATACCTGACTACATGGGGAAGAAAATGGAGCACATGGTTCAGAAGGCCCATCCCATACTCTCCTCCTCCAAGTTGCTCATTTTCTCCAGCCAGCTCCCCACTTTAAACCTTTCAATTGCCTCTCAATCCTGTTCAAAACTTTAACGCATCTACAGAATGCAAAATGAATCATGTCAGAGGCCTGGTGATCATAACTATCTCTGAAAACACTCTCACAGACTCAGGGGTGTACTTCAATGTCCTAGGTATTTCTGAATCAGATTGACAAGATTAAATATGCCAGGCCATCTTTGAGCAGATAGAATTTAAGCTGGAGAAGGATGATACAAATAATAGGGTTTGTGAAGATCCGAGGGAAAATGGTTTGTTTGGAGAAAACAAGAGAGAAGAAAGCCGAATAATAGGGGTGGATAGATAGGAGAACCATAACTTACTGCAGACATGGCCCCTGTGAGAACTGTTATGTTCTAGGTCTCTCAGGGCCTTCTCTTTCTTGAAAGATATTTTTATACTCTGTTCCTAGGAAGAAGCCAAACATTAAGGCCAACAATAAAAGAAGAGCGCTCAGGCTTAAGGTGTAGTCGTTAGACAAAGACATGCTTTATTGGCTTATTTCTTCTCTCCTTTGCTCATGGGTCCTTACCTATTAAGAAACCTAGATTTCTGCGTAGCTCCAATAAAATTGTTATTAGTATATGAGGCCAAACTTGCTAATCAAGAACTTCTTGTGGGTGTTTAAACCAGATAATATATTATATTAAAAATTCTACATTTAACTTTTACTATCTCTATTCATATACATATATACATGCAAATATGTGTATATTTATACAGATATAGAGACAGGGAAGGGAGGGACAGAATAAGACCTGCTCAATCAAAGGCTTTATTTCTTTTTTATTGTATGTAAGGTCATTTGAAAAACTATAAATTTCTTCTTTTGCAATACTTAAGAAAGCTCTTTTTCAATTTGATTAAATTATACAACTTAAGAATCAAAAGAAATTAAATAAATCTATTATGGCTTCTTTCAGTGTGGAAACTAATTCATACTCTGAAGTAGAGTTTATACAAGTAAGTAGTTTCTGATAAGACTGTCAGTCACATCAAACTCTCATCTATTTTGTTCTTATATTTCCTTAAATCCAAATGTTTGGGCCTGCTAAATGGCTAAATATAGGTAAATACCCTCCCACCAAGCCTAACACACTGAGGTAGATCCCTGAAACTCACATGGTGGCAGGTGAGAATTGATTCATACTTATTATTCTGACCACACACATACACACACACATACACATACACACACATACACACACATATTCCATCACACACAGGCACAGGTACAGGCACATTCACACACACACTCACACATACAAACACACCCATACACATTATATAAATACATATACACACAGGTACACAATACACACACACATGCATGCATACCTAAAACAGAATAAAAAAATAAATCAATAAAATCCAAAATATAATTCAGATCATTGATGGCTATGAATTGCAAAGAGCATAATATTGAGAACTCAGGTCAAAACATTCTTGAGTGCAGTAAGTAGAAAAGGAATTGTCACGGCAGAAAATCAAAATATGTTCCTTGAGACAAGCTCTCAATAGACTGAGCTTTTCATTACCATCTTTTTCAGCATAAAAATAAATGCCTATAAAATATATTTTCATTGTATTTATCATTTTCTGATTCTATTTTCTATTTATTTTGCCTAGTAAGACATATTTTATTTTATTAAAAAAGCAACAATTTTGGTAAGAGATTCTACCTCAGATAGTCTATTCAGTTATTTGGTAAACAGAATCAGAACTACCACTTTATGATCTCCTAGGCTGGGGAATAGTAACACAGTGATCTTGGAGTCTATTATAAAGTAACAGATACAAACATCTTTCAATAGCATGTAGCACATGGTGAAGATGACACACAGCCTCGAATATGAGAAAACAAGAAAGGGTCATATGATGAGAAGTCTTGAAAAGGAAGCTAAAACATTTAGGATTCTCCAGGTAGACAGGAACATAGCATTGTGGAGCATTTTAGCTGAAAATGTTCACATTTTGTTAGAAGGAATCCATTAGAAGTAACAACTTTGTATTTGTTTGAAGGTTGGAGAAATATCTATGATATGGCAGAAATGGAGAAACATTTTGGAATAGATTATCATTATGACTTCAGTCTTATGTGAATATCCTTTGTTTATAGTCTGCACATACATTTAAAGATTACTTGAATCAAATTATACAATATTCTGTTATTAGTATCCTACTTATAACATTGGCTGTACTTAGAATGCTTAAACTGACTCTACTACATTCATGGGTTCAAGATCCCAAGATGCCCTAGGCCAGGGTGACAGAATGCACAACTTCCAGGGTTGTTCTGTGAGGATCTGAACATGCTAAATGTGCTGCCTCAGCTCTGTGTTTGAAAGAATGCACTCCTCAGAGAGTTTAGCAGACAAACACCAAGAAATGAAGTGGAGATAAAATGAAAAGCAGAGGTAAAGCATACACTTAGCTTCCTGCTCTGCAAACGATGCTCCAATCTCCTCTGAACAGTCAGCATGTCCTCTCTAGACTTGAGAACACCTGAGATGCCGAGTGTCAGTGAGTATCATTTTAAAGTAGAAATTTAATTCTCCACTGTAACATTTCAAGTTTCTCAATGCTTTCTTTCTAAGGAACAATTTCAAACAGATAAACATTTGATTTCGATCCTGTATCAAACGCCAACGAGAAAGAGAACACTTTTTTTTATTACATAACATATGATGCTACTGATGCACCATTGTATCTCTGGATTCAGTATAGTTGGGACACAAACTACTTTTCTAAATGCATCTCAAATCAAAATTGTCAGCTAGTCCTGCACTGCACACCACTGCCTACACCACACCCACCTGTCTCTTGAATTCTTTCCGAACCTTTGGAGAAAAGCAACAATGGAAATCTCCACTGAATATTAGTGTATCGATAGCTTTGTGATAAGTTATCAAATTTTAAGTAAAAGTAGGTTTCAATACTAATACAACTTAGTTCAAAAGTAATCATTGAGCATTCTTTGTATAACAGGTTTAATAGCACAAATTGCAGGATCCACAAAGAAAGTAAGGCCAAGGCTCCAGGGAAGAGTTCACACATGAAAAGCTATGTAAACACAATGAAGATGTACTTACAAGTGACTAGCAAGTAGTGAAGTGTAGGATTCAAAGAAGAAGCATATGCATGCTATTTGGAGAGTTCTAACAGCCTGAAAATACCTGATACTTCAAGTTAGCATTAACAAATGAGTATAATGGAGATAAAGTAGATGGAAAGATCAGAGTATTTGTAAAACATTCTTCGACAAGGAGAAAAATAATGAACTAACAAAAATTGAATTAGATTAAAGGAGATTATCGTGCATACTTTTAAACAGAAAGGGGCCTCCCCAACGATGCCTTCACTCATTCTACTTGTATTCGTGTGGGGGACACAGTTCCTCACTCTCAGCATAGTTGTCGTGTGTCTCTTGGTAGCACTAACCTCGCTGCCCTCTGCTTGTTCTCCCTATGGGTTCTGCATGCCACTCAGTTTTATTTAGTGCTCTATGAACACACTTAAAATGCACATGCAGGAATGGCCTACTCACAGCAACTGCACAGTGCCAGGAGTGCAACACCCTCATGTGTGATACTTTAGGGTTAACCACCTATTCAAAAGCAATATCCAGCAGGGCAAAGTAGGAAACTCTAGACCTAAGGAAGAAGGCTTTGGTGAGCTACTTTCTTCAACGGGAAGTGTTGAAACACCACTGTCCTTGAAGGTACTTATGGAAGAGAGCCGTAGTCTTTTTATGTACTTGAACTACTTCATGCACAAAGATGAATTCTAAAGAAGTAACCATTATCTCTGTGCATTATTTACATCCTCCTTTTATATCTTAATGACACAAAGGAACATAAAATACATCTCTGCCTCTACTCTACTCATCTGGCAAAGTGTTTACTCTGAACCCCAAATTAAGTGAGAAAGCCTCACAAGGATGCAGAATACCATATATTAGGAACAACATAAACAAAATACAACTCACATACAAAACAAAGAATGGTACTTCATGAATTATGTTTGACAGGGGGTAAATGCTGGTGAACATGAATAAGCTCTAATGCCATATTTTTTTTTAGGAATTTTCACATTTTACATTGCATATATGTGATATATAGTGAAGTATCTGTTGCCTTTGAAGAGTGGTAGTAGATCCTAAAGTGGGGCAGGGGCTCACAAGAGTTAATTAGCTTCATTAAACAACCAAATTACAAGGCATACACAGACACTAATGGTAATTGGATTTAATACCTTATTCATGAAATGACCTATATCAGATATCTTTGAAGACACATAATTGTATTCTATTATTTTATCAGTGATAGTATTGAAATGCAGAAATGAGGAAGCATTGGCTCGAAATCTCATGCCAAACCTTAAGTGTACAAATCAATATTCATTCTCAGTCCTGAAAGCCTAGGTGGTCTGTCCTGCCATATTGACACAGGCTTCCTACAGAACCACATACCCAGATATAATTACTTGACATTTTAAATTACAAATACACAAAAACTAGTTCATGTTTTCTAACTATTAGAAGAATTGGAGTAAGTATTTGATTGTAGCTGCTCTCATTTTAAATTTTGTATTTATTTTAGCTTGACCTAGAGCAGATTTATATTATAAAAATAATACATTTTCATAAATTATTATGTAAAATAACTCTGATCACTTCTTAAAATTGTGTTTTAAACATTAACATAAATCTTCAGTTCTCAGAAGACTGAAAATCAAGTAAGCCATTTTAGCAAGAGTAAAATACTTATATTTTGGAAGACTATAAAATAAAAGAAAAAATAAGTCATGGAACATGTTATAGTACCCCACATTGATTTATAATCCAATATTAACATTGCTATTCCTTTCAGTAGGAAATATAAAAGCACTTTCCTCCTGAATTTAAACAGTTAAAGCCTTTGCGGTTGATTAAAACACTGTTATAAATGACCTGTTTGAAATTTATTAGATACTCTTAAATATTTAATTATTTCCTTATAGATTAAGACAACTAAGTTTTATACCTTTTCTAATTTCTCCCAAACAGTTCATTAATTAACCATGCAAATTATCCTAACTGAAGTTTCAGATTCAAGTGAGTACTAAATGGAGCAAGGCAAAGGCCTGTGTACACATTTGCATTTGAATAACTGACTTCTGCTCATTTAACAAGCCCTTCCTTACATCCCGCCCTCAGGTACAACGGGCCACCTCCTGGTTACTTGTGGCTGTTTTGTTCTTTGTCTCCGTTTTTTAAAAGGTTTTTGAATGGTTGTTCTTTAAACTCAGTTCAAACCTGATTGATTCTCCATAGCTTCGTTTTCTTACTGTACAATCTGAATTTCGAGGTGGTCTATACTGCCTATGGACTAGTCACAAACTCATTCAAGTCAGTTCCCCCACTCATTTACAGGAATAGCTCATGTAGACAAGTGAGTTTCAAATTTTAGTATTGGTGATATGACATAAAAGTAAAGTTACTTCGAAGGCCAATATTTTGTTTTCTTCAAGTCATTGTAAATCTTTAATATTTTCCTTTCAGACCATGGCAGTTGTATGTAATGGTCAGCTTTGTCCAGTTATTTCTCCCTTGGCACTTGGGCGTGAAGCTAGTGCATCATATCAAATATGTCCCAGTCCAGCTGTACCTTTTAGTTTAAGAAACAAAGTTGTCAGGATGGCTTTTACCCATTGTAGCCAAGGAAGTCCTTTAACTTGCAATCTTTCAGCCACAACTGTTGAATACTAGATTTACAAGTCTAAGCCAATAGGCCTGGCTTTATGCATTGTTGAAATGAATGGAATTATTTACTGTATTTTAAGCCTGCTAACTCCATACCTGCGAATTCTTTTACTCCATCCACTAGAATAGAAATACATTATTACAGAATAATTTTACAATGACCTTTGTCATGTTGTCAAAGTCTTTGGTGTGACATTTTTATTGATTTCAAAGGAATATAACAATGATTTTTTTTGAAAAAGAGTCAAATCATAAATCAACATGTTATAAAAACTAGAAACTATCTTAACCCAAGTCTCTGTACCAAAAAGATTTCTAAAGATGTCTTTCCTTTAAAGTTATTTCATTTATGTATGTTCATATATATATATATGTGTGTGTGTGTGTGTGTGTGTGTGTGTGTATGTACACATATATGTATACATATATACATATATATAATTTTATATTTCTCTATTCTAATTGTAATCCAATGATTTGGTATTTTTTTTTCTAGTAAAAACACATGAAAACTTGATAACCACAAATAGACTCATAGGACACGTTCATGATTTTAAATGATCACTCTAAATGTCAGAAAACAAATAATGCAGTTAATCTAAAAGGGATATGTCTAATGGTTCCAGGCATTATTATTTAATTTTGAAATAAAAGTAGATTTATAACCATTTAGATTTTTAAATAAAAATTAACTAACTCTTAAACACATACCAAGCCACTAAATGATGTGGATGCAAAGCCTCATTATTTACATTTCAATGAGCATGTAGAAAAACAAATTCCATTGCATACATTTATGTGTTTATTAAATATGATACTTTATAAACATTGAAACGTTATGCAAATCAATCATTGTCATTATATATTTAAATATATATTTGGATATATTGCATGTGTTTTTAAACTGTAGAATGAATTTATGTATGCATATAACCACCTGCATGTCCATGAAAGCATAACTGTTAATGAAACCTGTTTCTGTGGTTGATTTTTTTCCTTTGTACCTCTTTTTCTGTCTCTCTGCCTCTGTCTGTCTGTCTGTCTGTCTGTCTGTCTGTCTGTCTGTCTGTCTCTCTCTCTCTCTCTTTCTCTCTCTCTTTCTCTCTCTCTTTAGCTCGCATGTGCACACATACACATGCTACACCATTTTTTATTTGGTTTTAAAGACAGTGATGGTTTTAGGTCAACGATACTGTCATGAACAATTCATTGGAAAAGAAGCACAATTTTTTTTCCTCTATAAAGCAAAGATAAGTTCAGGGGGAGAATACATGTTGGACAATCCTTTTCAAAAAAGAAAAGTTATAGACATAGTATGAAAAGACTGCTGCAAAGTGGCAAGAAGGATGGATTAGCAGTTTCTTCATACTGTTCATCATCTGAGTTTGAGCTCCAGCTACTAAGGATAAAAGCAAGTGGATGTGAAATGTAGCTACAGCTCTTTAAATTCACTAGTTAATAATCAGTAAAATACTTTTTTCTGTCAGTTTCATCACATAAAGAGGAAAAAACCCTTCCTTTGTGCCCATTTTGAATGAACTGAGGAAAGCACTTACTGCGCACCTGGCGACATGTCTGCATCCCTTAAGTGGAGATTGTTTACTTTACCCCTTTCATCAGGGTATCAGACCCTATTTTAAAAAAAAATGTGGTCCTGGGCCAAGACACTTGCAAAAGGCAGCAGATGTTGCTAAGAGTATACATACCAGCCTGTGGACTATCCTGTTTCACTTTTAAAGAAGGAAAACAAAAACAAAAACAAAAATCGAGGAGCAGGAGAAAGGGGCTAGGAGAGCAAGCCACACTTTAAATGATTTCACTGCTTTCCATTCCAGCAGATCTGTTTGCACATGGTCTCCTGGGCCTGGCAAAAAGGGCTGAGCCTTTTACATTCAGTCTGAGGTCAGCCCAGATGTGATGTTCAGTGGTCCTCAGGCCTTTCCCATAGAACAGCTGCCTCTGATTGCCAGAACAAATTGAGGTGATTCAATGTACCAGCAGGGCATTAAGTACAACTTCCATTCACTGGAAAGGATGGAAAGCTCAGAACAGACCAACCACAGTTGCCTATAATAAACTATAGGGTTATATTTGATACACTCAATATTAAGACAGTTATGCTTCAAAATAGGCCATAAAAACAGAACAGAGTTTTATGAATGACAATGAGGAGAAACAATAATTGAACATTTATTAAATTATGGCTAAATATCAAGTGCAGTCATGTTTAGGTGCCCACATGCTCACAGGTACACAACTAACTCATTTGATAATAGTGTGAAAAGACTGCCTGAAGATAGTTACAAACTTGAAACAAACAGTACCCTGGATACAGTACAAGTACAGTGATAGATGAAGACTAAAGATTGAAACAATTAAATTAGACTTATGCAGGAAAAAGAAATGGCAGCAGAAGACAGCCATGTTCAAATGGTCACCAGAAGTAATTAAACAAGTGCAAAGTTGGTTAAATGACACTCATTTTGAATTGAACCTTTGATAGTGTAAAACAGGAAAATCAGGTGTGGTAGCTCCAGTGATCTCTTGTTTAGTTTTAAATTAAATTTGCCCTAATCCCTTACTTTATATAAAAATATATGAAAATTTTGATTGAAAGATTTACAGTTTTAGAGTCATCCTGACAAACAAATAACCACAAATCTCCCATCCTGAGGCAATGGTGAGATGTCAGTGTCTGTGTGTCTTGTTATGTGTACTGGAACTGTGGCTTAAACTGTCCATTGTTCCTTGTTAGCAATGGAAATCTCGGGAAGCTGAAAGCTTCTTTCTGCGTGGCAAAGGACGCTGTCGTGCGCACAAAACAGCGGCCTATAAAGCGGGAAACGTTCTATTAAATCCACTTCTGATAGCGGGTTAATATCTAAACTATATAAAGACCTAACATAAAACCAAACACTACGATTCTGATGACAGACGTAGCAAGACAAGGACTCCTCATGATATTCTGTCGTATGAACAGCTCAGTGGCTTGCTCAGTCGCCGGCAGAGAAGCTTCCCCCTGCAGTACACAGGAACAGACACTTGTAACTGAAACCTTGCAAAGAGTAATAGACCTTGGAACACTCAGTCCTGAAATGGATAGCTCAACAAAGCCCTCCTCTTAGAGCTCAGTGAACTCTGCAAAAGAGAAGACAAAATGATCGTAAGAGCCTCAAGGCATGCAGAGCAGCAAGGTAGAAAGACCTTCTAAACTAACCAGGACCAGTGTACCTTGAAGACACAGGACCTGTGGCAGCAGCATTCAGAGCCTCCACAGGTTTGGTCTGAAAGAGTCCCAGTGATTATAGTGGAAATGGATTCATGCCCCTATCCTTAACCATGAAGTTATCACCGATGATCACTTGCAAATAGAAAGTTATTTATCTCCAATACAAACCATTATTGAAGCCAGGACCCAGGTTTTTACTTTTATTTTATTTTTGTCTCCTAAAATTTCATCTCAGTTCTCTCTCTCTCTCTCTCTCTCTCTCTCTCTCTCTCTCTCTCTCTTTCTCTCTCTCTCTCTTTCTTTGTCTCTCTCTCCATATCACCCTCTTCCTCTCCCCTCTTCCCTCCCCCCCTCTCCCTCTATCTCTCTGCTAATTTTATTTCTTACTCTAAACATATTTTCATTATATACTATGGTTTATAATTTGTGGGGGTTTTGTTTTTGTTTTTTAGGTCTGCTTCTTTTCTTGTTTTTCCCATTCTTATTTATTTGTTTTTATTTGATCTAATCTGCTTTATTATTATTATTATTATTTATTACTACTATTATTATTTTAGGTACCAATTTGTTTTTCAATGGAGAGAGCACAGAAAGGTATAGATTTAGCTAGGAGGTGAGTTGAAGAGGATATGAGAGAACTTACAGGAGGGAAACTATAATGAAAACATATTGTATGAGAAAAATTCACAAAAATTTCAATAAAATAAAGAAAAACATCTGTATATTTTAACCAAAATTCTTACATAAATATTGCTTTAATGATACCATAAACAATAATTTGAATGATACTAATATATAATAATACAAGGAAATGAAAAATTTGGAGATTAAAATACAGTTTTCTATCTGTCAATAAACACAAAATATTTATTTTTATTCATTTATTACTTCCTTAATTAAAAGAAGGAAGTTACTTGAATATTCAACTTATTAGATATAGTTTGTGGCCTGAGTGAAAGATTATCTTTAAAAAAAAAATTGTGTCCCTCTGTGTATATTTTTAATCTCTTGCCTGTTGCCTATCTATAATATTAGAATCATACCTCAATGGAAAGTGTCAAAATGTTTTTTTTTTTCTGATGCATATTCAATATAAATGGAAGCAAACAGTCTAGTCCTCTGGTTCTCAACCTATGGGTCGCGACCCCTTAGGAGAGTCATAGTATTTTTTCACCAAGGTCACCCTAGACCATCAGAAAGCACGATACTTACATTATAATTCATAACTAGAATTTACAGTCATGAAGTAGAAGTAACAGTGTTGGGGTTGGCGATCATTGCAGCATGAGGAACGATATTAAACATTTAGCAGCACTTGAAAGGTTGAGAACCACTGTTTTAGACACACACTATTGATAGTGAAGATAGGGAATGATATCTTTGTTTGAAAACTAACTGCTAGCACTACTGCGGATTGCTCTGTGTCTCATATAATGTCAGTCTCTTGATTTGTTACAGTAGAATTTAGAGGGTATACAAGAACACAATGGGATTTACAGGAAATTAGTAGAAGGGAGTGTCTACAAGTCTCTATATATCGACATAAGGATTAAAGACATTTGACATGGGAAAAGTGATATCAATGATGTATTTTCATTAAAAAATGTTCATCAAGGTACTCCTCCAAGTATTGAGGTAAATATGAAATAAATAGTAAACACCTAATTTAAAAATGCAGTTTGCTTATAGCTAGCAAAACAGACAGACCAATAGATTAAACATGCATGTGTCCTTTAAAGTTGAGTAACTTCCAAGAATTAACAATCCTTTCATGGGGTAACATGAAGCTCCCTAGAAAGGCAACTAAAATATATTTTGCTGATGCCCTGGGGATAGGTGGGCTTGGAGGCTGAGGTGGCAAGGTGGGGAGGTGGAGGCTGGGAATTGAGAGAGTGAAGGGAAAGACAGCTGGGAGAAAAATTAAAATCAAATCAAATCAAATCAAAACAAAAAAACAATCACTATAACCTATGTAACCATAGGCAACGGGATGTGAATGAAAAAGTTATCATTAAACTAATTAGACATTCATAGAAAGAAGGCTTGTGTCTGCAGTAACAGTACAAGAGCTAGGATAATATTGTACCCGCTATCAATCTTCATGCTTCAGGGCAGAAGCTGTTCAACAGATGGGTCAGGATGATGTACACCCCTTTGGTACAGTATTGTGAAATTAAGTATATTATAGGAAGTTTATTCCTCTCAGTGAAACATCTGGCCTTGGCCACCAGACAAAAATCTACCCTCTGTCAGTTCCAGAATGTTAACCCTTATTTCTCAGAGTATGTTATTTTACATCAGTGGAAGTCACACCACCCTTACATATATTTCGTATCTCAATTTCCAGTTCTTAAGGGATTTTCAAGTTTCACTACCTTTCAAATCCCAAATGATGAATTATTTAACTTCCATTTATTGTATACCTTTGCTTGAATCTATTTGATAAACAGTAAAACATTTGAAAAAAAATGCCTATGATGGCTAGGAATCTAAGCTTGCCATCTCTATTGTTCTTTAGGTCTTGTGGACATAGCGATAGGATATATTTTTCAATGTTTTTGAGCCGAGAGCCATGGAAAACACACATTTCCCTATGTGAAATATGAATTAAGTGATTAATTTCTACTTCATCTACATATGAAAAACTCTGTGCGATTACCTTCTGTGCCCCCTTTCCTATGTTTGGAAAGAGTTTGTTCACAATAGCCTTGAACGCCAAATGGTCTGCATGGCAGGATGACTGTTGTTCCAAGTTCTTAGATGAAATTTGTTGTCAAGGAACAGATTCGCCCTCTATCTCCCCCAATATTATCTCAGAGAGAAATTGTCATCTCTGAGTTTGGACTATTGCCACTTGTGTTCTCTCCACTCTTAGGGTTGCCAACTTCAATTAATCAAGGCTTCTCATTGTCAACTATTTTATTTCTTCTTTATAGCTCTTCAAAATCTCTAAATAAAACTAAGAATGCAATAATTTAAATATTATTTTAAAATAATTATACCAACAATGTATTAAATACATAGATCCTAAATTTAAATCTGCAAAATTTCTTACACATCATTATGTTACTTGGACATATTATCTAATGTTGCACACCAGGTAACTATCATTTTATATCTTCAGATGCTATTAAATTGCGAGAATTCTTAGGGTAGATTTCTTTAGTTAGATAGTTGAATGAAATATCTACTAGCAAAATGACATTGGATATGTCACTGGACCTCAGTTTTCCATGTATATGATGAAAATACAGTTACTCCATTGTGGGACAGTTCTGACAGCCAGAGTCCAGTAGAGCAGAGCCACTTTGAACCCTAGAGACCTACTGAGCATTTGCTCAAAGGGACGGAAGGTGTTCAGTGAATTGCTCC
>JADRCD010220372.1:0-10556 GCA_019843815.1 Montemys delectorum
CCAAAACTACAGAACCTTCAAAATCAAGACAGCATGGCCCTGATAAGAGTCTTTAATCTTCCCTCTGAAATTTCATAAGCCAGGCCTCCATCTTCTGCACCATTCTCAACATGATCTTTCAACCTCCTACAGAACATACCATAGAGTTCTTAACAACCAATGACTCTTCTAGCTTAAAGTTCCAAAGTCTTTCCATAGTACTCCCCAAAACATGGTCAAGTTGTCATAGGAATACCCCACCCCAGTATCAATTTGTCTTAGGGTTTCTAGTCCTGCACAAACATCATGATCAAGAGGCAAGTTGGGGAGGAAAGGGTTTACTCATCTTAAACTTCCACATTGCTGTTCATCAGCAAAGGAAGTCAGGACTGGAACTCAAGCAGGTTAGGAAGCAGGAGCTGATGCAGAGGCCATGGAAGGATGCTTCTCACTGGCTTGCTCCCCCTGGCTTGCTCAGCTAGCTTTCTTATAGAACCCAAGACTACCAGCCCAGACAAGGTACCACACAGAAGGGGCCCTCCCCACTTGAACACTAACTGATAAAATGCCTTACAGTTGGATCTCATGGAGGCATTTCCTCAACTGAAGCTCCTTTCTCTGTGATAGCTTCAGCTGTGTCAAGTTGACACAAAACCAGCCAGTATAGATGACAACTTCATCCCTTACTTGCTGCCCTGTCTTTCTGCTGGAGGTAGGCTGTACAAATTCCCTCTCTCCACTGAAGGGCATTTCATCTAAAGTCTCTCTCTTTGAGTCCTGAGAATCTCTCATGTCCTAGGTGTTTGGTACATTCTGGAGGGTCCCCCCAACCTCCTAACTCCCAAGGTTCCCTCTTTCCATTCTTTCTGCTGGCCCTCAGGGCTTCAGTCCTTTTCTACCACCCAGTAGCACATCATGTTTTTCTCTCCCCTACCCTCAGGTCCACATTCCCTTCCAGTTCCCTCCCTTCCTACCCCATTGTGATTGCTGCCTTCTACATCCCAAATGGGACTGAGATGTTCGCACTTGGGCTCTTCATCTTGTGAAGTAGCAGGGTTTTATTGAGGTCAGAAATTTGTTAGGGCAGTGGAAGCAAAATGATTCTATGCATTTGTAAAACCCTACAAAAGATATAATTAAAATGAAACTGTTCATACAGATACTACAAATCCTTTGGTGGAGAAAGGAAATAAAGTTTGAAATGTAGGCTTAAAAAATATGCCAGGGCCAATAAGTGGGAAAGGGTGGGATGGCAGGCATGGGGAGGGGGGAGACAAAAGGAGTTTGTTCTTGTTGTTTTTGTTTGTTTGTTTGTTTTTTGGAGGGGAACCTGGGAAAGGGAAAATTTACATGTAAATAAAGAAAATATCTAATAAAAAATATTTCTGATTGAAATCAAAGTAAATAAAGAAAATATCTAATAAAAAATATTTCTGATTGAAATCAAACAAAAATGTTTTATGTAACCTTAGGAAAATTAGTGCAAGAAAGTGGTGAAAAATAAAGTAAATTTGGAAAGTAGTGGAGTCTCTTTACCTTAATGCTGAAAGTTTTAAGGAAATATGCATACGTGTTGTGGGTATTTGATATTGTTTCCCTTACTGGTTTAGGTCAGCAGTTCTCTAGCATATCACTGAAGAATAAATAGTTTCTATGTTCTTATTGTTGTTCTTACTCAAAAAAGACAAAATAGTATTGCAAATACCATAGAAGGAGGATCTTGGTTTTGGTGAATAAGATCAAAGGCAGTAAAATGATTAAGGCTAAATTGAACCAGAACCAAAGCAGAGGTCAGGGAGGTTTTAATTCATGGAGAATCTCAAGGCTAAACTCACTGTCAAATACCCTAGACCAGAGGAAAAAGAGATAATATTTCCAACCACAACTTACCAAGGCTAGAAAAGCTGAGACAGTATATATCTGGCTTTCATTAGGTAAAACAGGTTGAAAGGGCATTGTTTTTGCACTGACATTATGCAGGATGATAGGAGATGATAGGAGTGTGTGTGTGTGTGTGTGTGTGTGTGTGTGTGTGTGTGTGTGTTGTATAGTAAGAGAAGCATCAAAAAAATGCTTCCATAGAATTGAAAACTGACTAATATTTTCACTTACACTAAATTATTATTTGTTCAGTTCTATTAATCCTGCAGATCATTTGAAATCCTCATCCTGGTAGTCAGAAAGTGATTGTTCAGATAGCTCATTACACATGGTTTTTCTCTAAGGAAAATCTTCCTTTCAGAGATTCTGAATCACTATAATTAAATAGCATTTCCACATAATGAAGCACATTACGGTCTGTTAAGTGACTTGCCAAGTTAGAAATGAATTTATGAGAGGAAGCACTCATTTGAGATGTAATAATAATCTCCCTCTGATATTTAATTGGTAATTTATCTTTTTACCTTATCACAAGAACACTTGCTTTAAGATCATCTACATTTGAAGATAGATCATTATTCTTCCACTACAAAATTATTCCTGTTAAGCCAACAATATTTATATAGTATTTATACTGAATTCATATGAAATAGCTTGTGATACCCAACTTTTAATCTATACTATTTGATTTGTAATGTCTTGGCATAGTCCTAGATAATTTCTTTTTTTCTTTTGAATGATATCATTTTATTGGTGTCTTGAATCTGTACATATATTTTCATTAAAGAAAAGTTGTGATAATTGTTTTCTTATGGTGCTCATACTGAGAACTGAAAAAAAATCTTAAATATAATTTCCATACAAACAGGAGTCAATTTTAATACAGAAAAAGGAAAGTTATTATTCATGTTTTGTTAAAGCAACAATGAAAAATATTGCTTTTTCTTGCAAAATAAATATTTTCAAATTTCTGTTTTGTGGATGAAAAGAAAACAATGTCATAGTTTATCAAACTTGTGGATTGGTACTGATGTCAAAACAGTTTTTCATAAGTCACAATATGACTGAGCAATTGAGCTTATCTGTAGCAATGTATGTGTATATAATATTAACAGTTAACTAAAAGAAGATATGAATTTAAAAGTAGTTAGGGATGGGAGGTGGGAGGGTTAGGTGGAAGAGGGTTATGCACTAGAATTATATTTTAATGAACAATTAAAAATTGATACTTGTTACAACTGTTCTTTAAAACTGGAAAACATCTTGAGAAATGTTTGTAACATTTTATACCAAAATTTTGCTATAGTGACGCATGAAATATTCCCATATTTATTTTCCATTTATATGTGAATTTAGGTAGGTTGCCAGAGATGAAACAATTTTTTCCATGACTGAAGGATAGGGAATGGGACATAAGTTTGTAAATTAAATGAAATTTGGCAGAGATGGAGTGATGTCAAAGATGTAACAAAACAGTCTGAATCTTAAGGTTCCCAGGACACAGCTCCACAAAATATTCCACTTTTAATTCATAAAAATAAATGTTGCCTTACTGCTGTATTATTCTTTCTTTCTTTCTTTCTTTCTTTCTTTCTTTCTTTCTTTCTTTCTTTCCGCTCCAGATTTTATTTCCTCCTGGTCCATCCTCCAACAGTTTCACATCCCATACTTCCTCCCCACCCCAGTCTCCAAGATGATGTCACCTGCTCCCACTTCCCCCACCCCACCTGACATCTAACTTCTTGGGGCCTCCAGTTTCTTGAGGATTAGGTGCATCATCTCTGACTAAATCCAGACCCAGCAGTCCTTTGCTGTCTGTATGTTGGGGGCCTCATATCAGCTGCTGTATACTGTTTTTTTTTTTTTTTTATAAATTCTGCAGATTTCTGTTAAATTTTTGAGCTTTTTAACATTTACAAACTACAATCATTTAGAACATCATGCTATGATTTCATAGACAACATAGTGACACATTTGAAAACACTTTCAGAAACTTATAAGGGAAAAAGTTACAGTGTGACATAAATATGGTGATGTCAATTCTAAACACAGTTTGTTGCCAATTTTAAAATATATTCTATGAAGTTCTTGAATTCCATTTTAATTTTTTATATTTTATTATCTTCTAAAATAACTCCATTTAATTATTCCAAGTTGGGAAAGAAATGTAAAAATAGTGGTGTATCTGGAAAATCTCAAACAAAAATAACCCAATCTACAACTTTTTTTCTTTTTAAATTCCCTTTTACATATGTAATTTTCTACATAACTAGACTGTATTTAGGCATAGTGCATTCAATCTAATGTTTACTCTTCTCATTATGTTTCACTCATAACTTGTTTAGATGTTCGTATTGATTTTGTCTAATTCTCAGCCTTCAACAAAAATGACGTCCATAGTTTGATAATATTTGGGTTTCTTTGAACCTCGAGACTCACAATTTCATTAATACTCGCTGTGTTAAACACAGAACATTAGAAAGTACTAGGGATAAGAATGTCTGTCTAGGCTATGCTCTTGAATGGACAGGATATTCTTCCAAATTTCTGACACAGTAACTTAAACCATTTATACTTCTGTGTACAACATCAGATCTTACCATTTACTTCCACCCTCATCACTGCCAAGGTATTTTCTAGCGGGGGTGGGGAATGAAGCCACATTGTAAACACAGGACAGACTAATAATGAACACTAATATAGTGAGAACTTCTTTCATTCTACAATCCTCTATTCCCTTCTTGTCTTTCTGGAACCCAAATATACTGTTTTTTTTTTTTTTTAAGCATACAGTCACTAGCTTGTAAAGATAATTTGCAAATCTCCACCTGCCTGTCATCTTGATATACTCTCACAAGTTAGCCAAATGTCTTCATAAATTTTTCATGTGTTTTTCCATTGTTGAACAATAATAGTGTAGCAAGCTTTCTAGTAAGTGCTGATCATGAATCTATTCACTTTTTCAAAAATATTTTTAGAACAAGTGTGGCTAATATACGTACTCACTGAAAGAAATCTTTAAATATCAAATAGTTGCTACCTGGTGTTTATATTTAAGGCAGTAGCCAGGACAACACGAAGTTCATTTCTTGAAAAACAAAAAATGAAAAGGATAAAAAATAACAGCAGTTTACACATTAAATGTGTGAGAAAATGTAGAAATGATTTAACTAGGGGTTGGAGAGTTATCTCAGTAGTTATAAGCATCTGTTCTCTTTCCAAGGACCTAGTTTTTGTCCTAGCACTCACAAGATAGCCAACAACCACATATACTTCCACTCCATGATATATAATACTTCTGGCCCCTATGTTACCAGACATTTATGTAGTAGTTATATATACATAGAGGCAAAATACTCAAACGTATTATAAAATAAATAAAATTAAGATCTTATTCTTATGTAAAACATTATATCTTGCAAAGTAGTATTATATTAAGTGAAAGTATTTTAGCTTATATTGCTCAGGGTTATAATAAGTGCCTTGTGTGCCCTCAGTGGGAAAGGATGCAGTAAATCCTGTGGAAACTTGATTCCCTAGGGAAGGGGGAATGCTAAAGGGGTGAAGTAGAAGTGTGTGGGTTGTGGGATACACCTTCTCAGAAGCAAAGAGTATGGAAATGGGATGAAGAACTTGTGGAGGGAGCACCAGGAAGGAGGGGCAATATTTGAATGTAAATAAATAAAATAATTAATAAATTTAAAAATAATATTTAGTAAACTAGTACAGCATAGATACATCATTGATATGAAAACAAAAATAATTGAAAGCAAAAATCAATTGAAAAATAATTGAAAACAAGTAGTTTTTCACAAGCTACACTATTTGAAACTTACTTGGAAACTTTGTGCAGAGGCCAAAGCAATATCAAACCAGAAGTTCTTCTCAGCTATTTGTGTTTCCTGGACAATAAAAAGTGAACTCAATAACTAGGCTCCCATGCCTTTCACTTTGCCTTGAATCGATCACATTTGAATTCTACAAAATACATTGTTTTTATCCATTTCAATTTCTGAACCACTTTATGGAAGACATATCTGAATTCATCAAATTTAGAGAGACATTGAATCATCCTTCAAGCAATATATGATGACATTTTGAGCACAAATATCAAGATTATTATTTTTAATATTAAATATTACCTGAGTGTTTAAAGTGGCTGGGGAGCATATTAATATTAAATATTATTTCTGACATTTTAAAAGGTCAAATATGCTGCTGTTATAAAAAAACTATTAGTAGAAACATCAAATTATTATAATTAGCTGAACATTAATTCGGTTCAAAAGTTAGTGTTTGGCAAATTTAGAGTCAATATTTTTTCTTAACAGAGGTCAAGATAATTTCTTTGTTCAAGTTTAGCCAAAATTTTTTTCATTTTACTTGAAAATACTAATTTAGTATTTAAATGAACTTTCTTACTATCCAAAGTGAGCATCTAGTTATTTGCTGACTTATTGCAGTGGTCAAAACAGAGACAAATCTAAGTGTCTTTGTAACACCACTATAGAAATAATAATTATTGAGCCAAAGTGCACAGAAAAACTCTGTATGTTCTAGGGGGATATTTGTTTCTTAATAAGTGAAGAAAAATATATATTTACTATTCACTGTTGTTGAATAGACAGATAGGCCCAGATGGAAGTATCTGCTTTGACCTTCAAAAATCAGTTGTCTGGTGGTATTTCAAACTTATTCAAACTATGGGTCTTAGTAAATAAAATATGTTTTATATAAAAGCAATAATTGATAAGATTTTGATAAGTCTTTTATATGGATTTCTATTATGTTAAGTATTCAGTCTATGATAATGTCACAGTTAGCCTTGTTTTTTCAAAATGGTGTCTACTACATATTCAAAAGGACATAATAAATAGAAATAGGTATCATTTATTTTGCTCACTATAACTTCAGGAGCTGTCTTTGCAGCGTGAACTCTATATTCAAGTTCTTTGCCATTTCAATCCATTTAGGATTAAACAGAATTTATCTGTTTACAATAAATGAAATGAATATTGGATATTTGATTGATATCAGTCTTCAGGCCTTATAGTTTTCCATATTAGTTGAAATATAAATGTCATTTAACAAGTGAGAATGAAGCAACTTTCCCAGAGACTAGATTCTTTTAATTTATGAAGGAAAAATTTTTGAATGAAATGCAACTACAAGGCTCATTTTCATTTGTTTTCTCCAAAATGTTTGCATTTTTATATTTCTTGTTTGTCCCAGGGTCCCACAGAGTGAGCAACTTTATTTTTAAACAATTTTAGAGTAGATAGGCTTATATTCAATATGAGTGTTAGTAACCTCTCTCACAGAGCATCTACTGAAATTTCAGTTAATAGAAGTGAAATATTTACAGAGTATTAATTTTTGGTTACACTACAGATAAATACTTGTGACTCACTACCATATATCAGTGTTATTATCTAACAGTAAAACTGACAGATTCATCATGATAAGGATTATGTTACCATGATTTTAGTCAATTATTCATTATTATTTCAGTAATTAAAAATGTATCAGAATACACAGTAATTAGCAGAAAAGTTTGAGAAAGAAAGAAGGGGAAGAAAAATATAATATTCTTAATAAAAATAATTTACATGTGGAATTTATTACAGTTACTTATTTAGTGTGTTCTATATAATCCCCCCAAATAATTTACAAAAACTGAGTAGAAAAGTATGATACTGCCTTTTATTTGTGTTTAAAATATACAATATAAGAAAACAGTTTAGTAAATTAGCATGTAAGGAGAAAGTGCAATACAAATGAGGTTTGATTTGTATGTAAATAATAATTAAATATAAGCACTGCTAATATTTCATGAAATACAATTTAAATATGGATGTCACACAGTAGCTATACACTTTTATGGATTATAGATCCCATGAATATCAGAGGTAAGTTCAATGTAAACCAATAATTAGATTAATTATTTAGATACCTAAAATCCACAAACTTAAAGAAAGACATCAAATTTTATGATCCTCTAGCTCCATAATTAAAAAAAAAAAAAGAAGGCACATTAACTTCAATATCAGAACTCATGAAGGAATTATAGCAGTAAAGTTGAATTCAAGTTTAAGTAATTTGTATTTTCTTCAAATCTGTGCTGTAAGTTTATGAAATTTGATTTGGCTACAGACATCATGTATGAATGTATGTATGTATGTATGTATGTATTTATGTATGTGCATATATATGTATATCATGCCTTGAGGAGAAGGACGTTATTACCAGGATGCCAAAATATCAAAATGAACAATAAATAAAAATAGATAAAGAAATGGATTTCTGTACAGGCTCCCTGATTATTTTCCACAGAAATGATGCCAGAAAGCCAAACCATGACCTCTCCTTCAAATGACTAGTTATAGAAAAAACACTATCTAGAAAAAGGCAGATATGTGCAGAAACCAATCATGAATGCCTTTTCTAGTCCCTATCCAGCTTCCCATGCAAGGAACACACAGAGTTTGTTAGAAACCATGATTCTCCCTTTTTTTTTTTAATTAGATTTTTTTAAATTTACATTTCAAATGATATCTCCTTTCCTGGTTTCCCCTCAGGGAACAAACAAACAAACCCCTGTTCCCTCCTCCCTCCCCCTGCTCTCATTCCATTCCCCTACACTGGTACATAGAACCTTCACAGAACCAAGGGCCTCTCCTCCCATTGATGACTGACTAGGCCATCCTCTACTATACATATACAGCTGGAGCCAGGTGTCCCACCATATGTACTCTTTGGTTGGTGGTTTAATCCCTGGGAGCTCTGAGGGTACTAGATAGTTCATATTGTTGTTCATCCTAAGAGGCTGCAAGCCCTTCAGCTCCTTAGGTCTTTTCTCTAGATCCTTCATTGGGGACCCTGTACTCAGTCCAGTGTGAGCCTCTACTTCTGTATTAGTCAGGCACTGTCAGAGCATCTCAGGAGAAAGCTATATCAGGCTCCTGTCAACCAGCACTGGCTGGCATCCACAATAGTGTCTGGGTTTGATGATTGAATATGGGAATGATTCTCAGGTGGAGCAGTCTCTGGATTGTCCTTCCTTCAGTCTCTGCTCCATAGTTTGTCTCTGCAACTCCTTCCATGGGTATTTTATTCCCCCTTCTAAGAAGGAACAAAGTATCTACATTTGGGTCTTCTTCTTGAGTTTCTTGTTGTTTGTGGATTGTATTTTTGGTATTCTGAGCTTCTGGCTAATATTCATTTATCAGAGTGTGCATACCATGTGTGTTCTTTTGTGATTGGGTTACTTCACTTAGGATGATATCCTCCAGATCCATCCATTTCCCTAAGAATTTCATAAATTCATTGTTTTAACAGCACTCTACATATTCAGTGCAATCCCCATCAAAATTCCAACTCAATTCTTCACAGATTTGAAAAAAGTAATTTGCAAATTCATCTGGAATAACAAAAAAACAAACTATTAGAGATAGTGAAAACTATTCTCAACAATAAAAGAACCTCTGATGGAATCACCATCCCTGTCCTAGAGCTGTACTACAGAGCAATTGTAATTAAAAATAAAAAAACAACTGCATGGTATTAGTACAGTGACAAGCAGGTGGACCAATAAAATAGAATTGAAGACCCAGAAATGAACCCATACATTTATGGTCATTTGATCCTTGTCAAAGGAGCTAAAACTATTCATGATTCTTTTTCTATGTATAGTCTTCACCTTCTGCCTTCTACTTTGGTTTCTTCACTAAATAATCACAATTATGGCTAACTCCCTATCAAAAGCAATCTGAAAAAGTAACCTGTGCTTGTAACTTACTAATCCATTATGAAGAAACAGTTCCATACTTTTATGAACATTTGGAAAGTAAGATATATTTTCTTATGTGAAAATTATTTAATTTGAATTCTACTAGATGCTTTTTACTTCTTTTGGAAATAAAGGATACTAGAAAAAATCTTGGCTACTAGTGTCTACTCCAATATAAGGAGAGGTTGACCATTGTCACCTTGATCTACAAAAAAGGAAGTTGTGTGAGCACAGAAAAAGACAGGGTAGGAGGGACAAATATGGAAAAGTGAAGTGAATATATTATCTAGAATTCATCAGAAAACTAATACTGTAGAGAATACTATTAATTTAATTAAAGGGACCAGCACATTCAATTACATTTATCTCCCAAGATTTTCTTCTCTGAAAAGAAGTTAGCAGCAATTAGCAGCATGGATACTTAAATGGCAACAATATATATTTCTATAAATTATGTCTTTCTCAAATTTAGAGTTAGAAAATCTTGAGAACTTATAGCCTTATCTTCTGCCAGACTATTGAGGTTGTGGGTTGTACAGATCCTCTTATGACCCTAAGAGGTTAAGCAGAAGAATAAAAATAAGTCCAAAGTCTTCTAATAATAAATATCCATTATCTAGTTGAAATAGATTTATGAAGCACAAAAGAATGGCAGATATTATCAAAATTCTAGAGAATGCTATGGCTTCAAGTTCTCTAACCTTCCTGCTCAACTAAAAGAAATAAGTTAAATGTTTAAAAAAACAACTTTATCACATCATAATTTGCCATAATAATAGCAGAGATGGAACTCAGTAATACTCCAGTATAACTTAAAAAACAGGAAGTGGGAGCCAGGAGGCATAGGCCCCAGGAAGTGCAGGGGAGTCACAGGACTGCAGGGACTGGAGTCTCTCAGCTTCCGAGG
>JADRCD010220376.1:0-16249 GCA_019843815.1 Montemys delectorum
GGGTCTCTGAGGTATTTTTTTTTTCTTTCTTCTGAAGGCCATTTGTCTAGAAAGACACCTACTACTGTCACATACCACTCATTTGTTCCTTTTTACTAAAAATCCTCAAAAGCTTCTAAACTTCACGCATTTTGACTAAAACTCTTATTTTCTACTTTTGGGGTATGCTATATCACAGCATACTTGTGGGTGGCTTGCATGAGATGTTCTTCATAGCCTTGTACATTTGAGTTCTTGGTCCCCAGTTAGCTGTGCAATTTGGAGAGCTTGAGAGCTGGATGTTTCATCTTGGAGGAGGTATGCCCTGGAGGTGAGGTTTGAGGTTTCAGAGTGTTACACCATTCTGAGAGTGCTCTTTGTTTTAGGCTGTGATGTGAGAAGATGCAAGCCCTCTGTTTTATGTTCTAACCTGAATGTATTCCATCCTCCCTGACTTCCTACCATGATGGTGATTGATTCCTATCCTTCTGGAAGTTAAAACCAAGTAAACCCTTTCTTTTCAAAGTTGCTTTGTTCTTGGTGTTTAATTACAGGGTTAAATAACCAATATAGTATCTGTCCTTTCTTTTCCCCCCTAAAATCCTCAAAATGAATCACTATATTTTATTAGGCCATTTATTCTCCTTACATGCGTGATGAAGATTACTTAAGTTATCTGCTTTATGTACTATTTCAGTTACGATATGGTTTTGTAAAATCACCGGTGGCTTCTATAGTGCTAAGCATTCTGTCTTTACCATGGATGACAAAGGGCATGTAGGATCATTTGCTCCTCTTTGATGGGGTTTGACTTTGCACGCAGCTGCAGGTCATTTCACTGCCCTCATTCAGGCAGTCAGTCACCTCAGCTGGTGTTAGGACGAGAAGGTTAAGTAATTGCATGTATTCACTTAACCATCAAAATGATAATTAAAGCTAGATCTCAACTAATGCCCTTGGAATTTATGTTATCAGTTGAGAACTATTACTTCATCTCCAAACTGCTATAGTTAATGGCATTTTTTTTAAACAGGCCTAACAGATATTACAAAAATCAACATATCCCCAGAACAACTTTTTATTTTTTTTTAATTGTATCTCAATCCAGACTGTATCATTTTAATTCAGGAGTCCACTGTAGTTTAGTTTACAGGGTCAAAACATGACTCACTCTGGAATCTTATTTTTGCTCCCAGTCTCATTTAAGCGGCAATCTATTTGCTCCACTTTTGAAATGAATTCCTACTTTGACCACCGCTCAACCAGTCTACCTGTGAATTTGAGCCAAGCCTCTGTCTGTTTACCCTTGGCTTATATCATTGTTTGCTTTTGTCTTCCAAATGCTGGTGTTATTTCTGTCCTTGGGTTTGCATTTTAAGTGGAGCAGCTAGAAGGAGGTTTTCAGACTGTATTTCATGACGTCACTCCCAATTCCCAGTGCTTCGGTATCAACCAGTGCAGGATCATAAGACCACTAGACACAATCTACCTTTCAGAGTTCCAATTTTCTTCAACGTTATCCCTCCATTGACTTCCACACTACATGGTCCAAAGCACTGAACTACTCGCATTTCAGTGCACTCAAATATACTTCCTCTACTTACAATGTTTTCTATTCCTGATCCTGATATCCCTTTGGGTATTTTCTTTTCCCCCACAGCATTTTTACAATGTGCTGTGTGCAATACTTATTTACTCAACCATTCTCTAGGTAGAAAAACTTCCAATAAGGAATTTTGTTATTAGATCTTTTCTTTATTTATATTTCAAATGATATCCCCTTTCCCAGTTTCCCATCAAAAAAAAAAAACCTCCTGTGTTCTCCCCCCTCCCCCTGCTCACCAACCTACCCTCTCCTGCTTCCTGGCCCTGACATTCCCCTACACTGGGGCATAGAGCCTTCACAAGGCGAAGGGCCTCTCCTCCCACTGATGACCAACAAGGTCATCCTCTGCTACATAGGCAGCGGGAGCCATGAGTCCCTCCATGTGTACTATTTGGTTGGTGGTTTAGTTTCTGGGAGCTATGAGGGTACTAGTTAGTTCATATTTTTGTTCCTCCTAAGGGGCTGCAAATCCTTTAGCTCCTCGGGTCCTTTCTCTAGCTCCTTCATTGGCCACCCTGTGCTCAGTCCAATGGATGGCTGTGAGCCTCTACTTCTGCATTACTTGGGCACTGGCAGAGCCTCTCAGGAAAGTTATATCAGGCTCCTGTCAGGCAGCACTTGCTGCCATCCACAATATTGTCTGGGTTTGGTGATTGAATATGGGAAGGATTCCCAGGTGGGGTAGTCTCTGAATTTTCCTTTCTTGAGTCTCTGCTCCATACTTTGTTTCTGCAACTCCTTCCATGGGTATTTTGTTCCTCCTAAGAAGGATCAAAGTATCCACACTTTTAGTCTTCCTTCTTGAGTTTATTGTGGTTTGTGGATTGTGTCTTGGGTATTCTGAGCTTCTGGGCTAATATCCACTTATCGGTGAACACATATTGTGATTGGGTAACCTCACTCAGAATGATATTCTCCAGATCCATCCATTTCCCTAAGAATTTCCTAAATTTATTGTTTCAATAGCTGAGTAGTACTCCTTTATATAAATGTGAATTTTTAATGCTGAGTACTATTCAGAAAATTTTAAGCCTTTCATGTTCTGTCTATTATAGTCTTCTATTCTGTGCTATTGTTCAAAATACCTGATATAATCGATTCTTAAAGGAAGCATTCCTCAGTAATATAGACACCTGTGTAACCTACTACATAATTCAAAAGTTGTTGCACTTAAAGTACTTAAAAACTTACATACTGTTGTAAAAAGAGAACAGACTATAGGGGCCGAGTAATGGCTTACAAAGTATGGGACTCTTTTGGTTATCCAGAATGCATCAGCTATGATAAAAGTTATCCAGGAAGACATGACTTAGTAATAAATGTGACTCTTCTGTAGCTTGTTATATAACCAGTCCTGTCAAGGCGCGCCATTTTTATGTGTATTTTTTATATAAATATCCTTGTTATAAAAAATAATTTTCTTTTCCCTGAGTGATTGAAGTATGTTGTCAAATCTATCTGCCTGCGGTAGTATAAATTGCACTTAATTTCTCTGCCTCTTCTGACCTTCTGTCCCTGACCACAGAATTTGAACATATTTTATTGACACATGGCAATCAGAGCAAATACCTTCTGAGTGCCTAAAATAGTGGACAGTGTAAGATTTTAATCTTACAAGTCCCCAATTACATGGGTGTGCAAAAAGAGGATTCCTAAATCATTACAAGCATTTTGAATAATAAAGAAAGGAATGAAAAAGAGCAGTAGACAATAAAATAATTTACCATTTAAAGTCCACAGCACTTTCCACAAGTAAACTATGAGTCAGAAGTGGACTTTGATCACAGATATGATTGTCTTCATAAATGAATCAGTTCTGAAGAGTTACAAAAGTAGGACCATTTTCCTTAGGAATTTTGGAAATTATATTTTCAGTAATGGTTTTATTTAGAGCCACATAGAACATTCACAGGTTACTCAGAAATTGAGTCTCTAATTTTAAAAACATATAAGTATAAGAATTATGAAAGTATAAGGATCAATTTCTTATCAGTTACTAGCTTGCAAATATTCTTTCAGTTCTAAAACATAGTATTATTTCACAGAGCTTTTAAATTCTGGAAGAAATTTTGTGTTTTTATTCAAAACCATGCACTGGGATTGAGATGAATAACCATAATGGAAAATGAGCTTTTGGGGGGATTGTGGCCATTCATTTTTGGTGAAATTAGTGCTTTCAGCTAATTTCCCTTGTTTTCTAATAGAGAAGAGTGCCAGATGTTTTGCATTTTTTAGAAACGGTTTTCACATCTCCTTCAGGGCTGCACTTACCAAATTATTTTTTAATTATTTTTTTTAAAAAATCCATTCTAGGATTTAACGAAGTTTTCTCCTATTTACTTCAACGCATAGTTTCTATTCTTTTCCTTTTAATTTTCTGCCACTTATTTCTACATATCGGATGTAGGAGTCTCCTGACAGTAATTCTATCATTCAGGACTTTTAGACATGGACTTTTTTTTTTTTTTTTTGCTTCAGTGTTGATAATAGAGTCTATATAAAATTAATAAATTAGGTGTACATTAAGTGAATCAACTGCTCTTTTTATTTGAAGGGTGTGAAGATACTATATGGTTACATGTAATCTCAGAAGGTATTTTTCTTAAGATTTAACAAAGGTCAAAACACCTGACAAAACACTATGCACAAGGGATAAAAAAAACTGCAATGAAAATGGCCAGTGTCTTAATGACATGCTATGATTTGATATGAGATCTATCTCACTGACAAAGATCATTTATTAAAGGTTTGGTGCCTATTGCAACATTGTTTGGAATTGAGGCTTGTTAGAGGGAATTGGGCCATGAAGGCTGTGTCTTCCTTATTGGTCTAATCCTTTACTAAGTGTATCATTGGATAACATTATTGAACAGTAATAGAATATGAAGAGTAGTTGAAGAGGGAATATCTTTGGGAGCTAGTTCTTATCCCAGGACCTACTTTCCAGGTGTCTCACTACTTGCTGGCTTCAGTAAGGTAAGAAACTGTTCAGCTGCACCCGTGATTATCTTCCTCCATGGTGAGCTGAAACATCTGAAATACTAAGGCAAAATATTCTCCCTTATATTGTGTCTGTAAGGTATTTAACACAGGAAGGAAAGTGAACATAGTATGGTAAATTCGTTCCAGTCCTACTTTAATTACATCTGTAACAATGAAATAGTCTGATTTTTTTCATTAATTGTTACAAATTACACAAATCATTACAAAATTTCATAAATTAATACTTTTGGGCGATCCCAGAAAGAAACTACAGGTGATTATTGAGGAAATTGATTTCCAGGCAATGAAATCACATTTAAAATAATATCTGTCCATGTTTTAACCCATTTCCTTTACCAGAATCGCCACTGTTCCTATCATAGTATTTCAGGGAAAACTATGAAGTCTGTAAACACTGAAACTACATCCTAAGACACTTATGTCAATATGCAGAATGAATTTCATTATGAGCCTCTATTGTTGTGACCATCGATCCTATCAAGTACTTTATTATTACACAACTAATATCTCAGCATATGCCATTAATTCCAGCACTCAGGAGACAGAGGCAGGTATATCTCTTTGAGTTTGAGGCCAGTCTCTCTATATATCCAGGATAGCCAGATAATGAGACCCTGTCTTAGACAAAATAAAACAAAACAAAGAATTCTTTAGCTTGCAGGGTGGTGGTGGCACATACCTTTAATCCCAGTATTCACGAGGCAGAGATTTGAGGCTATAGAGAGTTCCAGGACAGCCAGTGCTATGCAGAAAAATCTTGTCTCAAAGAAACAAAAACCAAAAACAAACAAGCAAACAACATCCTAATATCTCAGTATAATAAAATTACATTAAAAATTTATCTCATTCCTACTTAACTTAAAACTAAAAGAGAGCAAATCTACTTAAATATGATGTGGTACCGACAAATATTTAAAGTAAATTATCTTTTAAATAATTTAATATTTTGAGATTGAAGATTATCCCTTGATGTTATATAATAAAGAATGACATTTATTGCTCATTAACTAGATAAACAATGTATTTAACCATCATACCTTGGGTTAATAGTTTTGCTTTATTTGTTCCTTTGCACTTACATTTGGACCAGGACACAGAGAATGTTTGAATATCCTAAACATAGTTATTGGAACTGAGAAAATCAGACAAATTCTGCTCACCAGCCAGGAAATTTATCTTCCTAAAATTTACTGTTTACTTCAGCATAATTTCTATAAGTCTTGTAAGAATACATGAATTTTGATAAATTTCAAGTATATTATTTGAAATGGAAATGATCCCCTTAAATATATAAAATCATGCCAGTTTAGCAAAACAAAATAATTAAGGTTTGTCCAAGGGTCTAGGACCTCTCCCATGATGGATATTTGATCAAACTTATAGAACTATGTATTCATTCCTCCCTGAGAGTACAGCCTCAAATCCAACTAGGGAGGTTGGACACCTCTAAAACTATCATGCCACTGTCATAAGGTTAGTACAAATTGCCTAGAAGATTGCAATCATAGTTCAGAGGAATCACAGCTTCTGAAGACTGTTGATGCCTGTGGTGCTTTGAATACGAGTGGTCCTATAGGCTCATACATTTGAATTCTTGGTCAATAGGGGGTGGATAAGGAAATGTAGTCTTGCTAGAGTAGGCATGGCCTTGTTGAAGAAAATGTCTGTCTCTGGTTGGACTTTGATATTTTAAATGCTCAGTCCAGGTCCAGTACCTCTTTCTTCCTGGTGCCTGAAGATCCAGAGACGGAACTCTCAACTTCTCTAGCACCATATCTGCCTGTGTGCTGCTGTGCCACCCACTATTATGACAATGGATTAAACCTCTGAAGCTGTTACCAAACCCCAATTAAATTCTTTTATAGGACTTGTTGCCCTGGTCATAGTGTGTCTTCACAGCAATAGAAGTTGATACTGGAGAGCAGGTTATTGCTGTGACAGACATGACCATGTTATTTGTTGGCAGAATTAGACTATGGGGTTTTGGATTAGGAAAGCAGTTGAACACGTTTCATAGGGCTTAATGGACCATACTGGTAGGAGCATTGAAGCAGTTGGTACTCAGAACAATATAGATTATGATAGCCTGGCTATCATAAGGTTTCAGAAGAGATTACTGAATTGCCTAGATACTGTTCTGTAGTGACAGTTTTGGAATTTTGCTTTCCTTCAAAAAATGCAGAAGAATATGTTTTTGTTTTTTGATTTAGTTTTTTAAATTCCCGGGTGTGGGATATGGGCTGCTTCAGATTGTGAGCAGAGTAGCTGATTATTACGTGCGTCACGTTCTGGCTTGTGTATCATTTTGCCAGAGGCAGATAGTTTCTGCGATTGTGGGATACTGAGAATTCTAGGAACTTTTCTGAGGGTATATAAATGCCAGTGTTGTGACTGTTCTCAAACCCCAAAAGACCACCAGGGAGCCTTGTTTTTGTTTTGTTTTGTTTTGTTTTGTTTTGTTGTTTTTTCAAGCATGGGCTTGGACTCACCAAGGACCCTGAAGGAGCAGGACAAAAAGGTGAAGCCAGAGCCCAGTTTCAGGCAAGCATTCATAGAGCTAAGCAAAAAGCAGGGGGGTGTCTAGCCTGGCACACATCTGAATTGGGGGCTATTATGGAATTTTGTTGCCCTTTAAATTAATTGGCGGGTGCCTGGAGCCAGCCCATAAATTTAACTTCTACCTTTTCCCTAAGCATGGGAGTGTAAACTCCTTGCTACTGCTCCAAAGGTGTGCCTGCCCATCACCATGCCTAATGCCATGAAGCTTATTGGTTCACCTCTGAAACTGTAAGCAAGCTGCCAAGTAAAGTGCTTTCTATCATAAGCTGCCTTGGTCATAGAGTATC
Organism: Montemys delectorum; assembly: GCA_019843815.1. Lineage (NCBI taxonomy): Eukaryota > Metazoa > Chordata > Mammalia > Rodentia > Muridae > Montemys > Montemys delectorum. Next base: position 7,435 of record JADRCD010220376.1, read on the forward strand.
TTCACAGCAATAGTAACCCTAACTGTTTTTGTTTGTTTGTTTGTTTGTTTGTTTGTTTCTCTCTCTCTCTCTCTTTCTTTCCTATTTAAAGAACTTATCCCTTATCATTCGTAGTTATGAAAGCCTCACCTGATTCAAGAGAGCAACGATATTGGACAGCGTAAACAGGCTAACAAATCTTCATAACTAATTATGCATAACTGCTCAAAGACACAAAAATCAATAGTTTACTCTATCTGTACTATTAGCTTGTTAAATGCATTTTGATGTAAGTACCATCTATTTCTTAAGTATGTGCACGTGAATTTTGCTATGTGTTTGACAAGTAGATCCGTGCTACTCCACTATCTTCCCTTTGAAACCTGATATAAACACAGATCAAGTATACACAAACAAAGTTTTACATAAACAAGAATTCGTTTTAAAAACAGGCTCTTTAGAAGCTGTATCAAACCTTCAGCACATTTAAATATTGTTAGTGTATTCAAATACAATGATGAGTCTTTTCCTTATAGTTGACCTGGTTGAACATTTTCATGCATTAGACTATTAGTGTTAAAGTTCAATGAAAACATATTTAAATTTTCATGTCTCTTACCAATGTTTAGGGAAAAATTAATAATTTTTATATTTAAATGGTTTTAATGTATTTAGAGGTGTTTAATGGCAGGCTCTTGCTCTATAACCCAGGATGAATGAACTCATAGCTGTGTTATTGATTTTTAATAATTACCTTATTCAGAAGGTAATTTGCATAGAGCATGTTTTGATCATATTTAACCTCCAAATCTTCCTTGATTCATTACCCCCCTTCTTTACCTTCTCACTTTTTGAGAAGTGTGTTTCACTTTTTAGATTTGTGGGAAATGTACATTTATCTTCCCATTTTGTGAATGTGCTTTGTACATTTTCTTTCAGGCTGAGCATTTTGTAGTCTTTGTATCTTGTCAGTTGGGGGGGGGTCACTGTGTTAATCACCATCTGCTGCCAATAGAAACTTCTTAGAGAAAGGTTAAGAAACGCATTGATCAATGGATATAATGATGAAACATTAGGAGTCAGTTCAATACTATGTTTCTTTAGCAGACTAATAGTAGTATGTTCTCTCTTTGGCCTATGGCCTGTTTAACCATAGGGTCTTAGCTACATATTGGTGCCAGGCATTGATTTCATTCTTTGGAGAGGGACTTGAAACTAATCATAAGTTATTGGTTACTATCTTAGTTGATATTTCTATAGCAAATAATAATATCAAAAGCAACTTGGGAAGGTTTATTTTAGTTTATACTGTCAGGTCACATTCTATCACTGATAGAAGTCAGAGTAGAAACTCAAGACAGGGAGCTGAAGTCTGACTCTAGAGCAGATGCCATAGAGAAACATTCCTTATTGTCTTTCTCTACATGGCTTGCTCAACCCTCAACCTGCTTTCTTATGCAGTGCGTGACCAAGGCAACAGAGGTGTGACTGCCCACAGTAGAGCAGTCCTTCTCATATCCTTCATTAATCAAAGATATTCTCTACAGATTATATTACATGTAATAATACAGACATTTTCTCAGTTGAAATTTCTTTTCCCAGTGACTTCAACTTAAGTTGAAACAAAAAGTATCAGGTATAGATACTCCCCTAATGTTTATGTCACTATTATATAAGTGGGTATGTCTTGCCAAGGTAGTTATTATTGTATCGCATACAATTCACACCTGGATATAATTAATTGTCACTTATGTCTTCTTGTAGCTTGCATAGCACCTTCCAGCATGATAAAAGCTAGCCAATAGGGATGAAGTTTCCAATTTCATATCAGATTCCGTTCTCCATGTTTTGTGACTCAACCATTAGTGATTGTTTTTATTATCCTTTGAAATTGCTAGGACAATGTTCCAAGACTGCAGATTTCTCAGAGACTTTAGAACCTTCACTCTCTTAAGATAAAGTTCAGTAACATGTACACACTGTGAATTTATCACTACTGCCTCTGCTATCTCTTTACAACCATTTCTGTTATAATCACTTCTCCCCATCTACCCAAATTTCTATCTTTGTTTTTCATGTCTAATCATTTTGTTTTGTGGTCTCCTGAGTTGAAACAATAAAGTCTGTTTGACAATGAATCTGGCGTTATCCATTTGGTCAGAGGCAGCTGAGCAGTGGTTATATAATTGAACACTATGACTGTTCTTCCCAGAATCCATCAATAGGAGTTCAATAATAGAGCAGAGCCCATGAGCCTTGCCCCATTTGATGAGTGGCTATTGACTGAGCCAATCTGGTGTGAATCCAGTGCAGGTAACACCAGTTTCTATGCGTTAAAAATAACAATTGTTACATTTAGGTTAAAATGACTTTTCTCAGACCTTCCCCAAGTTTTCTAGCTTTTAAACACATCCTGTCTCATTTTTCACAGTGTTCTGGAACTTTGAGGGGGTATTATAAACATTTCATTTAAGGCTGACCCCACAGCCATCTTTTATTCTTAGCATGTTGGGGAACCAGGATGCTCTGCATTCATCAGATCTTTTAAAGAGCTTTCATTCATTAAGGCTGAAGGTAACTTCTGCAAGTAAGGATAAACATATAGATAAATCAAGGTTTGATATAGACACAGTGTGGTTTAACATCTGCTCCTCATTATTCACAAACCTCTTCCCAACATAAATTTTAACCAATATTTTAAAAATAACCATCTCACTAAAAGTTTGAGATTATCTTTATTCTACTTTGAGTAAATAGAAACTTGTTTCTGCTGCATGCAATTATAATGTTCTTAATTATAATGTCTGAATGAAAAACATGAATACCTCATTTCTGCAATATCATTTTCATTTATAAATATATGTATACTAACCTTTTGTAAATAAAAAAATTACCTCAAAAATTTTCAAATGTATATTTTTTACAACTCATATAACTTTAACCCAGCGTCTCTATCCAGTAATTTGTTGATCTTTTTTCCCTTACTAAGTGTTATAGGATGTATTTTTTTCCCATCATTAATGAAAACACCATTCCCATTAGAGTAAGTTAGAAATTTATGTTACTCTTTATAAATTTTTTTAAAAAATCAGATTTTAGGGAGAGTCAGACTTAGGAAAAATTGGAAAGTGATTGATGTAAATGTGTTGTGGTCAGCCTGTGATTTGGCTCATTAAAGGTGTAAGCTGCCCAAGTCTAATGACATGAGTTTAATCCCTGAAACCCATTAAAAGTTGAAAGGAAAAAGACTGACCCCACAGAAATGTCCTCTGACCTCTATCCACATGTTGGGGAACATAGGCCCACATACAAATAATGTCAATAACTTTATATGATAGAAAAGCAATAAAATTCCATATAGTGAGCTTTTGTGACGGCTGTGCTAATAGGAGAGCTTTTTCCTTGTTTTTTTGTTTGTTTGTTTAGACACTGAAATTTCTTCTGATGTACAAAGAATTATGAGCACTTATTTATGTTTGTCTGTATGTGTATGCTGGTGAACATGTTTGTAGAGACCTGACAACAAATTCCGTTGTCTTTAGTGACATCCAGTTGACTTTGGCATTTCATATTTGTTTTGTTTTTCTGTTTTTCTTTGTGACATAGTCTCTAATTTGCCTCAACTTCATAAAGTATGTTCAGCTAGATCTCCACAAAGCTACTCAGGTCTTCCTGTGTTTGGCACACAAGCACTGGAGGCATGTGCCCTAGCTACCCATCATTTCTGGCATTTTTAAACGTGGGTTCTGAAAACTCAAGTTCTTGTGCTTGCAAAATAATCATTAAACCAACTAAACCATCTCCACAGCACCGAGCACTACCTTTATTTTTAAGTAGATTGAAGGATTCAAAAAAAGATGGAAGAAGTATTTGCCTTACAAGTCCTTTTAATGTTATTTGTATTCTTTAAAATTTCACACAATTATACAACCTGTTTTGATATTTACTCTCTTCTTCCCTTCTTATGTTCCCTGAGAACCTCTCTGCCTTCCATAGCCCCAATTCTCTGTCCTTTTGTTTTCTCTTTAAAATTTCTCCACAGCCCACTGGGTTAATTTAGAACTGCTTTTATTCAACCAGGCATAAAGTTATCCACTGCATCATAAAACTAGAAGAAACCACACCCTTGAAGAAAACTGACTCTCCACTTCCACAACAGCATCAACAACCAATAGCTATTAGGTAGGAGAGATATCTACTCAGTCTTTTCATACTCATGCTGTAATGTTTATGGCTTGATGTTAAACAGGCAGCCACAGCGGCTATGAGTTGAGGAGTGCAATGGCCCTGGTATTTCCAAAAGATACTATTTCATGGTGGTCTAATTTAGTCCCTGGCACTTATAATCCTCTTCTGTCTTTACCACAAGTTTACCCTTACCCTTAAGAAGAAGTCATAATGAACTATAGAAATGATCCCTGAAAGTATAGTCTCCTACCAGAAATGCAGGCATGGGGAATGGGCAGAGACTGAGGGAATGGCCCAACTTGAGACCCATCTCATGGGCAAGCACCAATCCCTAACACTATTAATAATATTCTGTTATGCTTTGCAGACAAGAACAAGTTGCCCTCTGAGAGGCTCCACACAGCATCTGACTCAGACAGATACAGACACTCACAGCCAAACAGTGGATGGAACTTGGGGACTCTTATGGAAGTATAGGACAAAGTATCGCAGCCCCGAAGGGGATAGGAAAGCCACAGAAACACCAACTGACTCAATTAACCTAGACCCTTGGGATCTCAAAGTCTGAATTACCAAATAAATAACACACACAGGCTGAACCTAGGCTTCCCTGCACATATGTAGCAGATATGTAGATATGGGTCCCGGACAACCAGAGTGGGAGGTATGCCAAAAACTGTTGCCTGTATGTGGAATATGTTCTTTTAGCTGGGCTGCCTTGTCTGGCCTCAGAGGGAGAAGAAGTACCTAGCAGAAAGGACTTTAAGTACCAGGTGCAGGGGATATCCAGGGGGCCCCTACCAGCTCAGAGGAGAAGGGAAGTAAGGATCATGGAAGACTTGTAGAAGGGGGTAACCAGGATGAGGGCAGTGAGTGGGATAGAATGTGTATAAGTAAAAAAAATTAAATGTAATTTAAAAAGAAGAGGAGAAAAAGAAGATGATGATGAAGGAGAAGAAGAAGGAGGAGGAGGAGGAGGAGGAGGAGGAGGAGGAGGAGGAGGGGGAGGAGGAGGAGGAAGGATAATGCAGATCTCATCTCATTTGGGGCTGTCCATTCTACAAATTATCTTTTCCTTGCACGTTGACTACATGTGAGTCACTTCTTCCCTTGGGGTGTCCTGGTATCAGGCAGGGAAGGATGGAGCTAAATCTAGAATGAGTGGTTCCACAGAATCCCAGTCTAGATGTGAATGCGAAAGGGAGAAAATCTTTCATGATTTCAGTGTTAAAGCTCTTTAGTGTTATAGCTCATTTAGACGACATTCAACAAAACAAATTCTTTTAGACAATGTTCAACCAAACTGCTTATTCACATAGACTTTATTAGAGGTGAATCAAAGGCTACATATATGAACTTGGGAAGGAGTTCTTCTTAGGGTGAAGTTTCATTGGCTGAGGAGTAAGGTTCTAGTGATACTTCATTTGCATGAAGAAGCATTCCAGAAAGTTGAACCTGTAATTTTGCCAAGTATTACGTGACATTCTTCAGGTAGAATATAGTGGGTTGAGCGCCTCAGGCATGCAGAGAAGAAGCCCGCTAAGGTATGAAAATGAAGTCCTCCATTTTGTGCTGAGTTCACGCAACACTCCATGTTATCACTTTCCAGTGAATAAAGAAATTTCTCTGGGGAAGATGAGGACGAAACTAATTTGGCGCTATGATCATTTACCAAAATATTAAGTTCTTCCCTAGTTAAAGCTTCTGGTCTTTTTACAGCACTGGGTACTGGTTCTATTCTGAGGACACAATCTTAAATCCAGTCAGAAAATTACTGGCTTCCCTTACAGTACAAATGGGCATACCTTGCCAGGGCAGTCATTATTATAGCTCTTATCGTTCATTACTGGGGATCAAACTGTTAATGACCTTTTTTCTCCAGCAGCCCATCTAACACAGTTCTGCATAATGAAAGCAGGACAGGAAGGAGGAAGCTCCAGGTCAGCCTAATTTCTTCAGGGGCAAGAGCAATAGCTTGCATAGTTTTGGAAGTCTCTGGGACTTCTGTGATCTACAACTCATTACCTATTACAGTGCCCTATTTCATTCTTTTGTTTAAAGATTTAGAAGAAAGTCAAATCAAATACAATTTAATGTGTATGAAAATCATACTGCTAAGAATTACCTTAAGTAATATTTGTTTTAGAAATGAAGTAAGATTATAATTCTATAAGTATTGAATACTCTGAGGAACCTTCCTTTTCTTGAACTTCACTCAGTATTTACCCTTAGTGATAAACAAGTCCCTCAGGATATTTTTTTCAGAGAAATTTAAAACTAGATTTTTTTTATCTGTAGCTCAGAGTACTGTCTTTATGTGAATAGAGGCATTTCATTCTAATATTTCTATTTTATTTTAGAATAATGCTTCCATCTTATTGTTGCATTTTGCAGTGCCAACTTGAGTCCTCTACATCCTTGGTAAGTGCTTTGCCACTTAACTACCTTTTTTGTATCTTTCAAAAAAGACATTTTAAACAAACTTGGGAGATAAGTTAAGGTTAGAAAAACCAAGTCTATTGAGCTATAGATTAGTTGTAGTTGTTTTTCTACCATGGTACTGTTTTTTAATGAAAGCATTAATTCCCAAAAGTCATAGTTTAAACCCTTCAAACATACTTTGATATAAGATCTATGTTTATATTTGTACCAATAATTCTAGAATGACAAACACCTAATATGTTATAATAGCAGTTATATATATATGTTATGATAGAAGATTATAATAATATAATATCAAGTAATACAATACCAAATCATATTGCTTATTTATTGTAGTTTCGTGCTAAAGACCTAGAGTGTATTAAATTCTCACAGGAGTCAATGTATCAAACACATTTCTTATCCCTATAACAAATGTATGTATCCTAGAAAAGGGAAAACGCATGTAGCTTATAATACTATAGTTTTGTATTAAATACCAAAAGTGTTTTAAATTTTCACAGAAGTCAATAAGTCAAACACATTCGTTATCCCTATAATAAACGTATGTATCCTGGAAAAGGGAAAACACATGTAGCTAGTCAAAAGTTGAACATATTCAAGGGTCTCATAGGTTCTAACATACATGTATATGTTGAAGTCTAAACTGTTTATTAAAAAAGATAACAGGATTTGAATGTCCCGGAGCATATACTACTATTGTAAAAGCCCAGTAACTCACTTATCTGCTGCATGTATCTTATTCCATCTTACTTTTCCTCAGGCTGCTATACTTCTGGGTGATATAGAACAAAACACTCTCAAAGGAACTTATCTTAATGTGGAACAAGCACTGATCAAAAAAGCTAAGAAACTTAACAGATACATTAGTTCTTTTGTTGCCTACATTATAACTAAAGAAACTGTTGCTCTCAAGTGTTCTTATTCTGAGTTGACAGCTGGTTCTGTGTCCTGGATCCTTCAGTTGAAATGTCCTGTGTCCCTGTTATCCCCCAATCACACAGCTATTTACTTCACTAGTCATACACAATTCCCTGAGATTTCACTTTTCAGTAAGTTGTTAAGTGCCTTGTTTTCTGCCTCAAGTTCCATCTTTTTCAGGGAACTTGGTATGAATTTGTGCTTTATTATTTTACTTTTCTTCTGCACTATTGTAACAGGATCTAATGGCATTATATGACTTCTGGAGCCAAAAGTCATTTATTTACATGCACAACACATCAATGAAATGCCCCAAATATTTGTTAAACAAAAGTCTTCCTAGATACACATTATTACAAAGGATATAAAATGAAAACTAGAATATCATAATAGTTCATAAAGTAACTTTAATTTAGTGGATATATGACATATACCTGAAAACTTAACAATTGTTTTCCTGTGGTGCTTTTAATCTCTCCAATAAGTTTAGAGAAATTATAATTCATCATTACTACCAACTTATAGTTTAAGAAATATTTTTAAAAATTAACTAACAGCAGACAATATTTCATTCTTGAAACCTTTTCATCACAAATAGGGTTGGCTTTGAGGTTACTTCCATTTGACTTTTCCTCCTTCTTTGTGCCTTAAGTGGAAACTTGGTTACTAACAAAGAGTAGTAATTGTTCCCCATCTTATCTTACAATTTTATTGCTAGGAGAAGACACCATGACCAAGGCAACTCTCATAAAAGCAAATATTTAATTGGGTCTGGCCTATAGTTTCAGAGGTTTAGTTCATTATCAAGGCAGGAACATGGCAGAATGCAGACAGGCATGGCGTTGGAGAAGGGAAGAGTTCTACATCATGCACTGAAGGCAGCCTGGAGAAGATTCTCTTCTACACTGGGTAGAGTCTGAAAATTGAAGGCCTCAAAGTGCACTTACAAAATAACACACCTTCTCCAACAAAGGCTCACCTCCTTCAACAAGGCCATACCTCCTAATAGTGCCACTCCCTATGGCCAAGCATTCAAACACATGTATCTATAGGGACCAAATCTAGTCTAACCACCACAGTCAAATTTTATGATGTCATCCTTTTTAATAGCTAAATAATACTCCATTGTGTAAATGAACCATGTTAGGAACGGCCGCTTTGATCTCGTCAGAAAGCACCACACTTTGGGTCCAAACAGTTCCATGTAAAGAGGTTTAATTAAGAGGAGAGGGGGCAGTAGCATGGAAAGAGAGAGAGGGGAGAGAGAGAGAGAGAGAGAGAGAGA
>JADRCD010220378.1:0-39266 GCA_019843815.1 Montemys delectorum
TAATTGCAGACACAGAGAATGAAAGCTTAACTATAATTGTAGGCCTTGTTGCCAGCTGAATATTGAAATGTGCTAGCATTGTGATTACTTAATGTCCCAATGTGGCTTGTGGCCAATGCTTAAAGCATATTCTAGAAAACTATAAGCAAACACATAAACAAAGCTTAATTTTTAAATAGTATCTTAATTATACTTACACAGAAGATATATAAGCTTTGATAATATAAACTTAAGCTGTGGCACAAAGTAGTTTCCTTCAAAAACAAAGTTTGAACAGAAAATAGTATTACACTTTTCAACCTTTTGGAGATAAAGTCATCTGGTTACATATCCTTAATACTGACTTTGGGAACTGACTTTCTTCTTTGTTTTTTGTTTGTTTGTTCTCTTTTTTATATAGAATAGACTTTATTTAGGGTATGGGGGTAGAGTTGAAATGATAGTAGAGACAGAGAAAGTCAGAGAGAGAGAGAGAGAGAGAGAGAGAGAGAGAGCGCAGAGAAGAAGAGTAGAGAAGTAGAGGCAGGCCATGAACATGTAGAGAGAGGGGGAGGGAGGGAGAGACGAGAGGATACAGCAGGAGCAAGAAGGCAAGAGGAAGAGGGAGGGAACTGGCTTTCTTTGAGGTTGAATTTTTAACTTGATAACAGATGTTTCTTCAGCTATCCTTCCTCAGGACATCATACAATTAAGTAGGCTGAAACAATCATTTATTCTTATCCAGAGATCATCCAACCAATGGGAACTAGATATGTTTAGATCCAAAATGTAAGTCGGACTCTGCCTCAACTTCCATTCTGCTTGAAGCAATGTGTTGTGAGGTAGCCTCTTCTTATTCAGAAGACAGAAGTTCAAGGGAGAGAAGACCATGGAAGTATACTCATGGATACACCATCTACTCACCTACATACCCAAGTAATTGAAATGCCTGAGGTCAAAGTCGGGAGTAAGTAACATAGGCAACATTTCTAACTGTAATTGTAAAATCTAAAGGAACCATGTAGATTTGAGCAGGTTGAGGGATTTGTATCAATGGCTACATATCACAAGGTTTACATGGGAGTTTTAGATATGATGTCCATGTGCCTGAGGATACTTTAAATAAGCTAATTTCCTATCCAAGGACAAGCCAGAAATTTTACGTATTTATTTTCTTTACATTTAATTCTTAATTATTCTTCAACTATCTGTTTATCTGCTGTACTTTTACTAAGCATAATATTGATACTGTGTAATCTTTCAAATACCTGTACCTTAACACTCAGCTTAATTGCATTTTAAAATATTAGTTTCTCTAATTTGGCATTTACATGTAAGTGGTCATGCATTATTTGGAATGGTAGAACTGTATAATTTCCAATTAATATCCATAGCCATGTACAGCTACATTTCTCCATGACCTAATATAGCAGAAAGTCCCAGGAAAAATGTCACTTCTTTGCCAACAGCTCAATGAGACAGTAAAAAGGAAGTCATAGAACCAAGTGTCCCTACATCCCAGTCCAGTGATACTTGATGAATTATAGAATAGCAAGAATTACAGGAAAATGGAAGACTGTATTGTTATCATCACATTCCTTTCAGAACAAATATCATAGTGGAAGTTAATTGTTATGAAAAACCTCGGGGGCTGGCGAGATGGCTCAGTGGGTAAGAGCACTGACTGCTCTTCCGAAGGTCCTGAGTTCGGATCCCAGCAACCACATGGTGGCTCACAACCACTCATAATGAGATCTGTCGCCCTCTTCTGGTGCGTCTGAAGACAGCTACAGTGAATTACGCTGGAGCAAGTGGGGCCGGAGCGAGTGGGGCCAGAGCAAGTGGAGCCGGAGCGAGTGGAGCCGGCAGAGGTCCTGAGCTCAACTCCCAGTGGCCACACACATGATGGCTCATGGCCATCTGTACAGCTACAGTGTACTCATACAAATAAAATAAATAAAATAAATCTTAAAAAATGTTAAAAAGAAAAAAAAAAAAGAAAAACCTCATGGTAACAATATTAGCAAACACTAATTTTTGTCCTTCTACCTCAATTTCTATGCTTGTAGCAGAACTAGGTCTTCTGCTTCCTCGGAAAAGAGTCATACGAAGCACTGTGACCCCTTTTGCCATTACAGCATCAGTAAGACAAATTTCTGGCAAGTTGTGAGTAGAGATGATGATGATTGTTTCCACATCAAGATAATTAAAAATGTATGTGTTTGGGGTTGCAGACATACCGCAGTGTTTAAGAACAAGTGCTGCTCTTCCAGAGGACCCAATTCATTTCCCAGCGCCCATATGATGCCTCTCAACCGTCTATAAGAAAAGTTTCATGGGTTCTGATGCCTTCTTCTGTCCTCCATAGACACTATCAAATAAGTGGTGCACAGACATGCCTGCATACACAACACACATAGACATAAAATAAACTACCTGCTATACTCTCTCTTTAACTACAGCCACTCAAAGCAGAAAAGAACTAAGACTTAGGAGGTTCTTGAATCACGTGAAGGAAGAACATATTTTTGTAAAATACAGCTTCATTGCCAGCAATATTGCGTTTTTGATCTTGAAAAATAAATTTTCTTCAGCCTACTATATTAATAATTATCAAATTTATCATAGTTTTCACCATAGTTACTAAGAGAGGAAAATCAAGAATATATGCTAATGCAAAATATTCAAAATATTTATCAATATGTTTAATGGATAGATCTATTTACTGAAGAGCAGTGCATAATGGGCTGGAAAGTTTGAGTGGCTCTTTCACCTAAGCAAGTCTTTAAACACTTTTTTCTAGATTCTACATCAATTATGAAGAAATGCCAAAATCTAGGTGAGAGGAAAGTAAGAAGTGATATGACAGCAAAGGCTTTGTGCCTTCTTTCTTATTTATGTCCTCATTCAAGAGAAAAGTAAAGTGAGACATTGCATACACAAGGCAATTGGACTCCAAGTCCTTCAGCTGTAGAACACAGTGTATCCTCTCAGACTTCAACCTCTACCACTCCATATCAAGTGACCACAGGGAGGAATATCCTGCTTTTATTTTACAAGAAACAGGGTGGAGGCAACTGTTACAGTACACTACACATCTTGCCCAAGTGATCCCCAGCATTTTAAAACGAGTATTTTTAATTAGTTTTATATTTAAGTTAATCTTCATTAAGTAATACTTCAAGTATTGAGTCTAATTCTAACCGGTGGTCTATGTTAAATTTATTTTGCAACAGTTATTTTTGTAGCATGTTATTATTTACTTATTTTTAAAACTTTGTTTTCCATATTTGCTTCTTTATGACCTTTTCCTACCAGTCCAGTGTCTATGAATTGGAGTTACGATACATGTAAGATATCACAGGACCATTGGGGTTATATTATAAAACACCTAATTAATTGAATCTGGGATTCCACTTTTAGATGTATAGGGCACTGTACGATTCCCCTGGTAATTAGGTAATCTATTTAGGTGGTATAATATATTTAAATGCATAATAATTTCCATTCATGTCTATGGAATATATCTTCACCAAGAAAAGAGAAGGTAAAATGGGAGGTAGAGTGGTTGTTAAACTGAGATGCTATTGCGGAGTAGCCTGTGGGCATACAAAAATTATTTTTAATAACAGATGTTCATTGAATTCACAATTTCGAATGGAACTTGGTGACCATTCTAATGCCTTATCTACTACAACCTCTTCATTATTCAAATAAGGAAACTGAGCCTTAGAGCAGTGAATTAATTTCACGAACTGCACAAAAGTAGAAAATTGAAAGTTAGTTCTACCAGTCAGATCTCTCATAATACATTGTTTTTCTACCACAGTGAATTCCAGTGCACTAATGGAAATTATATTTCAGAAAACAGAAATTTTAAGTTTTGTGAATCGTAGTGTTTACTGAAAGACAGTGTAATTTTTTTCAGAAAATATATTTAAAGATACCAATAAAATTCCTAAAGATATTATTTTAGAATCTGAAGCATCTTATTAAAAAGGTTAACTAGATATTTTTAGTTAGGAAACTGCAGATAAAGGTAAATATGATAGTATAGTTTAGATCTTATTATAAAATTACACAACTAAAACAAAATGACAATATTTGAACAAACATCAAGCTAATGAGAGAATGGAACAACAAAGATGGAAAGCACACAGATAGCAAGAGCTTGCAGTGTAAGCCTTGTGAAGAGCACAGCATGTGGCCATCCTCAGGTTTGTTTGTTTTTTTAAAGATTGATTACTTTTGTAGGTGGAATTGGACCTACAGACTTGCACTTGCTAGGCAAGCACTTTACAACTAACTCTATGTCCTTGTTATTACTTTTTGAGACAAGATCTCACTAAACTGCCCAGGATATCATGGTAGTCATTCTGTAGCCTACAGAGGCTTTGAACACGTAGAGTTTCTGAACTGTTTCTCAGCTCTCTATTTGGCTTGCCATTCTATACCACCAGAAATGAGGCTCATTTTTTTTTTCCACAGGCACATCAGTTAAAAATATAGGTAATTCGTTTTCAGGGCTGTACTGAAGTTGAGAACAAAGTACCTAAGCCCATGTGTAGATCCTTTTATGATTAGAATTAATGTGGATCACAACCTTTAATTTGGTAGCTGCTAGAGAAATATTGGTTCCATTGTGCTAAAAGGGTGACTATTTTGCTAAGTACTCATCTCATTCCCACCACTTCTATTACATCGATGGTTAATATCAGGGTATCTGAACAGCCCTTGCCAAACCTCCAAATGCTTAGCAAGGCAAAATATACTGACAGGTATTGCACTTCTTTGGTTGCATTCCGAGTACCTTCCAAAGACTAACAACAAAGATGGAACATAGGAGTGAGGGCTCTATGTAGGCACCATCTCAACATCTCCATGTTCAATGAGTTGTGCAGGCATTGTCTTCAGCAAAGTGGCTTTGGGTCAACTTTGGCTGTCAGCAAACTATAGATTTGGCAACAGCCTGTTTTATTTTAGGGCTGCATGTGGCACCTTTGGTCAACAAGTCAATCAGATGTATCTCAATCTGTATTGGAAGCTTTGTTTGGAGACAAAAGATGATCAGCTGGACTCTGCCTCCCCCATTATTCAGCAGTTTCATTTAGGTTGTGTATATATGCATATATATATATATATATATATATATATATATATATATATATATGGAAATTTCTGTTGTACTTGGCTTTTATAGTGCCCCTCAAATGCCCCTTAAATGTCACTTGTCTCCTATTGTATTCTCTCACACAACCCCCTCTCCCCTCCTCACTTGATCCTCCCATTCTAGCCGTTACCATACCTTGGTAACACCATTCATTCATAATTATGGATGCTATTTCCCTTCCTAATGATGATGTCCCTCTAGTCACTATACCTACCATCTGTGGTTCTATAGATCGTGACTTAGTTATCATCGATATAGCTAATGTCCACATATAAGTGAATTCACTGAAACTTTTTAACAGTTTGAAAAACATATAGCTTATTAAATCCTTCTATGGAATCTTAAAGTTTCCAGACAACGTACTCATCATTATTTTTGATAAAATTGACATTTTAAAATTATTCAGACCAAGCCCCACTTGAATGAATCAATATGGAAAAGTGTTAACTGATTTGTAATAGAATATTATGTAAGTGCTAAACAGAGGATTGAGGGCTAGAAATGTGGCTCAGCAGTTGGAAGCTTTTGCTATTCTTACAAATGTTCCAGAGTTTGTTCCCAAGCACCATGTTGCTTAGCACACAACCACCTATAACTCCAGTTCCAGAAGGTCTAGCCCCCTCTTCTGTTCTTTTTAGGTAACTGTACATACATCCACTTACACATAGATGTACATATATGTAACTAAATTAAAGATATAATGAACTCTATAAAATGAGACTTGGAAATAGTCTTCAATATTAAATACCTTAAAATAGTTGAACACTATGGAAATTATTGACATATCCATAAAATAAAAAGTAGCCTCTCTCACTTGAGTGTACCTTTCAAAGTTCCAGTTTCTGAAACTTTCTCTCTGGTGTGGCAGCAGAGGTGGAGCATTTAGAAGTGGCTGAAAAGCTCTTGCTGCTCAGCTACCATCATCCTGGGCATATTTTCCCTTTAGAAACATGGGCATGGGCCCCTATGACTCAAGGAGATTAAATTTCATCATTTGACCAGAACCACATTCTAGGTATTAAGGATGAGCATTTAATATGAAACTAGTCTTCAGGAAGCAAGCTCTACCCTCAACAAGCATCCTGATTCTTCTTTCCTCTTTTATGCCCCACCTGACTCATTCTTAAACAGCAATAGTCTCTATGACGATGGCCCCTGCTATCACTTGTAAATAGATCCTCATTGTTTGCCACTGATTCTGGCATTTTCTTAACCCTGATATCTATAATCCTATAGTTTCTCATAACTGTTTCCATTCTGTGTATCTCTGAGCAACTTGACCACTTCCTGTTATCTTCATCCTTCTGATAAATGTCCCATTCAAACATTACAAAAGAGATGAAACTCTGACTGGGTCTGCAAGTACCCACCATTTTTCTGAGGTTCAGTGGGACTCAGTTATCATTAGGACAATGCACACTTTGTTGGCCACTCTACACATATGTCTTTATGTTCAGCATGCCTCTGACATACCAAGCAAATGTGGTAAAGGTAGCGTCAATAACTGCATAAGGAACTTATGAGAGGGAATGAAAGAGTGGCAGGCACCTTGATCTGCAGAATCTTCAAGGAAAACCATATGTATGCAGATATTGTCTTCCTCTTCCTTTCTACTGCATTAGCACATTTCACAGTGTTATATTACACATTCATATATTCTTATAAAAATTAGAAACGATACTGTTAAATTTATGTTACATTTTGATAAACAGCTAAGAGAAGAAGTGCAACAGATAGATCCTCGTTGAAGTTGTATTAAATGTATAACTAATTGGAATTTTATAGGACATCTTCTGCTATAATTAATACCTAAGATCCTTCTAAGAAAGATCCAGTTTAGTGATCAAACCTGAGTGACAAAATTGAATGATCAAGCAGCTGCTTGAAATAATGCATTGATTAGGTATTCTTATCAGTAGGTGGGAAGTCCAGAACTCTAAGACTACTTCTCTTGCCATGGATTGGAAATACAGGAAACCAGTCATAGAACTTATTTGGAAACCTCATTTCTTTTCTTAGTTTTTACAGAAATGTATGCCAGAAACATTGAGTCTGTGAAGATACATTAGCCAACAACACAGGACGTCAATAAGGCATATACACTGAAATGGGTTGGGGACCATCTAAGGCCAAGAAAATGACAAGCAGGGAATGTAAAGAGCCATGTGCTCTGTCATCAATAGTTTGAATGCTTGAGAGAGGTCAAGACCCATAAGATTAGCCCCTTCTTCTGTCACACAAAAATTGAAAGGCTAGTTTAAACCATGCTTTTATAATAGCACTATAAAGTAAGGTCATTCTTCCATGTATGCCAATAAGAACATTCACATCTGCAGCAATTTATGCTATAGTAAGCCATAAAAGCAAAAGAAAGAGCACTCGGTCACATATATTCACAGAGAACTCAAGTTCCCAGAATCAATGAAACACGAAAGTCATTGAGCAAGTGAGGAGACTTCTTTAAAAACTGGCCCTGGCATCAGAATAGTGTTAATTGCATTACTTCTCAATTTATACTATTGGTGGTGGCATTTTCACTGAAGAAGACTGTAGACCAATGACATGATTGAAAATAGTAAGTGAAGAAAGGTGTCTCTTCCTGTGGCTTAGTGGGATTTCTCTGTGCAGATGCTGCTTTTTAGCCCAGCTTCATTTAAGAGCAGTGATCCCATAGTCTCTGCCATTACAGACTCTGCACTGTTATGGGGCCTAATGCCAATTTGAAAAGTAGATATTCATGACAGTCTGCCATCTTCACCTAAATAGATTAAATCAGCCTCCATGGGCAATACAAACAACTGTGCATACAATGGTAGTTCATTTCAAGTTCAATATAAACAAGCTGGCCTCTTCTTTCATTAACCAACGGAGGGATGTGCTTGGATACTTACCAAGATATGTAATGCTCTTTTATTTTAAATTAGGTTCATTAGAATTATTCAATGTTTGTGACAAGTTTCAGCAGATGTTAATGCTTCAGTTAACTAGTACTTTTCTAGATTGCATGACTATTTATCTACACCTATATGCAGATGTAAATTATTGGCATCAAGAGCCATCAAGTGTTCCACAAACTCATTTAAGATATTCAGAATAAAATAAAGATATTAATAATCTTTGATAATTATCATTGGCTCCAGAAAACTAACTGGAAACATCCTCCATATAAAAAATAGGGAGACTTGTTTTAATAAACTGACTCATTACTTATCATATTTGGTTGTATTAGAGAAAAGATGATGTTATAAAGGATACAGAAGGCAACGTTTTCCAGATTTTCAATTGTTTCCAGATGACATTTTATAAATTGACTAGAAAGCTTTAGCACAGTTTTATCTCAACAGGTACTAAGAACACAAAACTGTGTGAAGTAAAAAGGATTGCTGACTACAGCAATAATCTTTAAAAAGAATCCAAAACGGTTCTGAATGAATTGTAAAGAAAGGAAAAAATCCTTTCCAGTGACCTAAACAGAGTTGTGCTTCATAGGTTCTGTCTCAAAGAGCTCAGGAAAGTGAGAGGCATAGCCACGCATAGCCACTTTACACATTCCACATGACCCATTGAAGCTTGGTAGATATAGAAAATTCTGGGCTCCAATGGCTGATCATTTATGAATTGCAGTTCAGCTGACTCTACAGTTTCGAGAGAAGCCATCTTTGGAGCAATGGTACCTTTTGAGATACAACAAGTTTCTAATTCCTGGTTAGGACATGACGCTAAGCATTTGTATGCGGCCCAGTGAATTCAAACAATTTCTTTTACCCATCAACTGCTAGATTAGTAAAATGTGGAGCAGAGGTATATGGCTATGTCAGCCAGCCTACCATGGCTCTCCAATCCACAACTGACCCCTCTCTGCTGCTGAGCTGAAAAACCACTACTTCAGAAAGATGAATCTGCCACATTTCAAGGATATGACATCCGCTGAGAACAACAACAAAAAAAATGTGAAAAGAAAACAATTTCATATAGCAAGGAAACACCTTGACAAATATGAAGGCTTTCAATCATGTCAAACTGTTTTAAAAATGCTCACTTTGCCATCCCTCTCCAGATACTTAACGTTTTCTAGCACAAGAATAGAATAAATACAGGAGGGAAATCAATACTCGGTCCATCCAAATTGCTCAGGCCTGCCACTGCGATCAAACTTTCCTCTTCTCTGCAAAGAGCACAGAGGCAGCTTCTCAGTTCAAGGATGCAACATTCTCACCACTTCTTCCTGAAATACAGATATAGGTAACGGAAGCATTAATTTCCTGAGAATTTAGCCAAAGAATTGTTTTTAGCTCTGGGCTCAGCAGTGGTTTTTCCCTAGCTAGACTGAATGATTCTTTTATAAATGACCTTGTCAGTAAAACCCCTCATAATTGGTAACTTTTAATGCTTAGTAATTGGTTTTAAAAAGAAAGCTCTTTCTCATGATTTAGTTAGAAATAACTTAATGTACGCTTTCTTTTTTTTTTAACAAAGATTATTTCCCTTGAACTCTAATACTCATGGAAGCTGGTAAATTAAGAGCCTTGGAGCCTGAAAACTTCTGTTTAACCATAAAAGCCATAGTACAAGAAAAGCTTTCTTTAGAAGTATTGGAGGGGGGAGTGAAAGGATAACAGTCATCAGTCCCAGATGGCAAAATCTGGAGAGTTTGGAAAATCTAATTTAATCTGTGGTTGAGAGATATGTAGAAGAGGAGCACCTCTCCACCGTAAGGAGCACCTATACCTTCATTTTCAATAGAGCATCCAAGTACTGCCTAACACCTGTCCACTTGTTGTGTTGACTGCACAACTCTTCTGCCTTCATCCTGTCCTTCCAGCTATTCATCCTTCCATAAACCTTTGTTTCCCCTGCACTTAAAAATTATGAGACCAGCAGTCTCAACTTACCTGGATGCCCGTGATCTCTCAGACACTGCGCCACCAACCAGACAGCATATACCAGCTGATATGAGGCTCCCCAATGCATATGCAGCAGAGGACTATTTCATCTGGCCTGTAGAGAGAGTTGAGGGCCCAGGGAGTGGGCAAGTCTGGTAGGGTGAGAACATTCTTTTAGAGATGGGGGAGGAAGTATAGGATGAGAAACAGTCAGAGGGCAGACCGGCAGGGGGATAATGACTGGACTGTAAAAAAAAAAGTAATAATAGTAATAATAATAATAATAATAATAATAATAATAATAATAATAAATATGATTCAGTGTCAGGGACTTCATCCTCCAATCTTGCATTCATGGGGCTTTTCTTCACCAGAATTTTGGTGGATCAAACAGCTGACACTAGAATACTGGAAATTCTGGAGGCCATATTTATTTTTTATTTTGCATTAGCCTTAAATGGGCAGCCTCATGCAAATAATTTCTTAACACATATTGTTTTTTTGACAACATGGTATATGACAAAGAAAATGATATGTATATTGTCATGAGATATATACTTAGTTTTTAAAAAGCAGAAATGTAATGATTTGAAGATGCTCAGATTGCAGCTTTGTTGTTGTTTTGTTGTTGTTGTTGTCTTATTTTGTTTATATGTCAAGCAAAGAACCTCACCTATTCTGAGGAAGTGTTCTATGACTGAGCTATCTGTTTGCTATCCAAAAATAAAAATATTTTGGGTTTTTTTATAATGTCAGTATTTTTCCATAGTATTTATGATTCTGAATAAATTTATTGCAAAATAGCATTTTTGAAAATTATTAATGCAGAAAATATATTTAAATTACCACATTATTGAAACAACTCCTTTATTCTGTTCTCAGATTAAATATGTCATATAAAATCTAGAGGTCATATAATAATATAATATACAATTACTGTAGAGAAAACATAGTACATTTTATTTATTCACTCTCTTCTGTGTTAAAAATTTGATTTAATTTTATTTTACAGTTTTCTTCACCAGTAACTCTTTTTCCTGCCCAGAAAATATCCTGCACATGGATATTTGCTGTTTCATGAAACTTTTTTGAATGAGTCCATTACATGACTATATAGTCAGGTCTCCCTGAGAAAATGAAAATTGAAGAAAAGATTTACTTTGTTGTCTGTTTGTATTCTTCCTGTGCTTTCCGATTTATAGCATAAGGCACCAGAAGAGAAAGATCATTTCTATTCAATTACTCATAACCATAAATTCTTCTCTAAATGATATAGTTCCTCAGACTTCAAGTAGTACGCTTTTGTATGTAGATTTTCAGAGGAGTGGGAATAATAATCATAATTTAGGACCTACATAAATCCATTCATCTTGACAAATATTGAATCATAGCTATAGAAAGGTTACACAAATATTAACATTTAGGTAGGGCTACTCTCTTCCTAGTTTGACAATTGGCTAAGAAATTTTTTCTGCATTTTTATTTACTCAAGAATTATTATATACTTAAATGTCTAAATATTAATTTTCTTTTGACAAGATCATGAAATATCTTCTGGTTCATAAATGGGAAACACAGCTAAAGAAATAGAATGGATATTCTGTGAAATGGAACTTTAAGGCATCATAGTAAGAGTAATAGAATATTATTTGAGAATTATATGTCTGAAACACATTTTTAGAAATGTGACTTCAGAGAATACTTGGTGTAGAAATGTCCTACTATAGATAATAATAAAATTGAACTATCCTTGTAGCTTATAGTAGTGATATTAGTAATATCACTTTATTAACATGATCAAAAGATAATGATAGCCTACACCAATGAACAAGATTTCAAGAAGGTTGGGATGTTTAGAGATCTTTAAGGCACATCCAGGACTAGATGATAGAAAGGTAAGTCCCAGGGATATACAGTCCTTTGAGGTTTTAGTTTGAATGATTAGGCCAATGATAATGCCATGGGATGAGGTGAGAAAGTAGTTAAGAGGAGTCCACAGTGGGGAAGGGGAAAGGATACCGTTGTATGAGATTTAATCTGTGACAGTGAGACCTCCTCATGGTAGCAAATGAGCTAAAACTTTCTACCTTGTGTGAAAAAGATGTGGTATCAGGTAGTGCTTCATTTAATTACCTACAATAAGAATTTATTGTTCTTCTAGCATGGTGGAAACATTTTACAGAGAGTATAGTATTTGAAAATCACTGGCTTTATTAATCACTAGACCTCTTACAAAAATGGGGATTATTTTCACACTCTCTCTTTCCCATTACAACAAGCTCTTGTAAGCAGGTTTTGTATTTTCTCAACCTAGAAATTGACAAGTAAATAGAAAAAACATAATTAAAAAAATAAGTGTTTACATATTGGATTAGCATGTGAATGAAACAAGGAGTTAATCAATCATGTTGTTTCAGAATTACTAGGTTAAATAGGCATATAATTTAGGAAAAAATGGTTAGGGTTTTCATTATTTTTTAGGCTTGAGATGAAATCTATGAGAGTATGAAAAGAATTCATGAATGAATGACTTAAATAAGAGGTGTGTATGAATTTTAGGATAGTTTTAAGTTTCTACTTCTGTGAAGAATGACATAGGATTTTGTTGGGATTGCACTGAGTCTGTTAATATCTTTTGGTAAAATGGTCATTTTTACCACATTAATTCTAGCAATCCTAGAAATTTTACTTTCTTTGTGTTTATTATGAATTGGGGGTGTGCCTGATCTTTTTTTTTTTTTGAGCTTTTTATCTTTATGTTTATGGTTGGTATATAGAATTAATATAATAGTATTACTTAATATAAGTTGAATTTGTGTTCTAACATATTGTTGAATTTGTTTATCATTCCTAGAATTTTCCAGGTGAAATTTGGAACCTCTTCTGTATAATAACCTGTAATCAGCAAATATGGAAAGTTTGACCTCTTTCTCCTACTTGTGTCTCTTGACTTTCCTTCACTTACCTTATTGCTCCCTCTAGGATGTTTCAAGAATAAAACCAAATTGGTCATGAGCGATCTCATTTGAAAGTATGCCTGGATTCTGTTTTCAGCTATTTTATTGAACACCTTTGAATGTCTTCTATCACTGATACAGTTTACAGTTTTCTTTCTTTACCTGGTTTGGTTTTTGGAGTTTCTTGGGGGATTTTTGGTTGTTTGATTTTTTTTGTTTTGTTTTTGTTTTTGTTTTTGCTTTTTGAGACAGGGTTTCTCCGTATAGCCCTGGCTGTCCTGTATTCACTCTGTAGACCAAGCTAGCCTCGAACTCAGAGATCCACCTGCCTCTGCCTCCCAAGTGCTGGGATTAAAGGCATGCACCACCACACCCGGCTACTTTACCTGGTTTGTATATTGGAATGATAATGGGTTCATAGGACATGTTTGTGACAAATCTCCTCCTGTTTTGATTATTTTCAAATAGTTTTAGAAAAAATGACTGGAGCTCATCTTTGCAAGTCTGGTCAAATTATGCTGTGAACCTTTCTGGCCCTGAATATTTTTTTTTTTGCTGAAAGTTTTCATTACTATTTCAGTTCTTCTTTTATTATGGGTTTATTTCTGTTATTGACTTATTCTTGGTTAATTTTGGTTGTTTGGCTGAAAATACAAATTTAATCAACTTCTCTTAGGTTTCCCAAAGAAGTGGAGTATAGATTTTTAAAGTATTCCCTTAACATATTCTGAATTTATTTGATATCCATTGTAATGTGTTGCAGTAAATCTCCAATCCGAACATGCCCCAGCAATGAAAACACAAGTCAATTAATGTGAATACAAGCTGTGTGCCTAGATTGGGCATATCTACAACTACACTACCATCTTCCCCATCTATGAGACCCCTTATAACTTGGAGTTTCTCCAGGCCACGTGCTTCTGCTCAGCTTTCCTTTCACACCCTCCTCTTCTCCCCCCTCTCCTTTTCTCTGAAAACCTTCAGCTCCACCTTCCCCTCTTTTTCTGCACAATCACTGGCTCTAGCCTTTATTTTATAAATTAAGGTGGGAAGGTGTACAAGAAATTACCTGAGTGCTGAATCATTCCTCGTTTGCAGCCCCTCCCAGGAGAATGGAATTAACATAAAATATAATTAGCCCCAGGGCAACATATACTATTTCATTACTATTTCAGTCTCTTCATTTGTTATGTGTCTATTTTTGTTATTGACTTATTCTTGATTAATTTTTGTGGTTTGGCTGAAAATACAAATTTAATCAAGTTCTCTTCGGTTTCCCAAAGTGGAGTATAGGTTTTTAAAGTAATCCCTTAAAATATTCTGAATTTATTTGATATCCATTGTAATGTTTTCCTGCTCATTCTGATTTGGTTAATCTAGATCCTCTATTTCTTTCTTTTGGTTAAGCCTAAGAATTGTCAATCATGTTAATTATGTCACAGAACAAGCAGTTCTTAGATTCAATGATTTCTTTTACTTTGTTTTGTATTCCTTTACTTAAAGTCTATTGAAGATAGGCTTTTTTTTTCTTCACTTAATATATCTTGATTATGGTCTTGCCTCACTCTACTGTCAATTAATTGCCCCTCTCTAGATTCACAACCATTTTGTCTCTCACTAGTAAACGTACAGTCCTCTATGAATAATAATAAAATGAAACAAATAAAATAAAAATCTAAAACATTAAAACAGGACAAAACAAACCAATAGAGGGAAAAGAGCCAAAGGAAAGGAACAAGATACAGAAATTTATTCAGAGAGACACTTTTTCATTTACCTAGGAATCCCATGAGAACACTAAACTGGAAGCCATATAATATGGAAAGAATATTTAGGTTAAAAAGAAAGCAATATGTACAAATATTCCATGTATATGGAATTAGGAGGCAAGGAACCTGGAAATAGTCTATTGAGTTTGCTTTCTTGTGGTCCGCGCTATTTTCCCGCCGGCAGGAATACACGGACACACACACACAGGATCCTTCTGCAGCAAACCTTTATTACCATGTGGTGAAGAGAGAGAGAGCCCTGGAGAATGCACTGTTTATATACACCCTGGAGCGGAGTGTTCATCTCTGATTGGCTGTTTGCTCATTACCTCATGAGACGCCTCGGGATAGGCTGTGACTTGGCGCCTTTTGGCCCTAGCACATGCGCAGATGGGCTGAGACTTAGCGTGCTCTGGCCCTAGGCACATGTGCAGACTACGTGTTAAGGGGAGAAGAAACCGGATGCCGGCGCCATCTTGTAATGGAGGCTGCCGGCTTAGTGTGGCTCTCTACACTTTCTATTGGTCAGCTATTGGTGAGCGTGTACTTTACCATTAAGAGTGGTTTGTTTTACCAGTGAGACTTGCTGTAAAAAAATAAATAAATTTTCTGATGTTTAATTTTTGTAGTTCTTTATATATTCTAGATATTAACCCCTCTGTCTAAAGTTTAACTGGCAAAGATTTTCTCCTATTCTGCAGGGTGTCCGTTCACTCTGTTAAGTCACTTTGTTAAGTTTTTTGTTGTTGTTGTTGTTTTTGCTGTATAGAAGCATTTTGATTTCATGTAATCTCATTTATCAACTCTAATTGATATTTACAAATCTAAATATAAGATATTTTACAATTGAAGCAAATATGATGGCTCTTCTCCATTCAATAAAATCATGATCTGTTAATTTTTTTTAAAGTATTATAAGTGGGAAGATGAAAAGCTCTGGAAATGGTTGGTAATAATATGGTGATTCAACAAAGCAAATATACTAAACACTGCAGAACTCCATACCAAAAAGTTAAAATGGTACATTTTACCAAGTGTATTTTATACCACACCACACACACACACACACACACACACACACATACACACACACACACACACACACACACACACACTCACATACACCACCACCACCACCATCACCACCACCACCACCACTACTACAACAACAAAACAAAACAACCTGGCCTACTACAAGTGTACCTAGAGCTCAGGATTTTTTGGAAGTCCTGAGGATTGAGCCCATTGAACCTAGAACTTTGTCCTTGCTAGCAAGCATTCTGTTACTGAACTATACCTCCAGTTTCCTATCAAGGTATTTGAAATACAGAACTCATCCTCACAAGAGACGTATATTCCAGGTTCATCCATGGAAAATAGTGAGCAATTAGCTATATTCAAATAAATAAAAAATAAATAAATAGATAAATAAATAAATTTTCATTTGCAAGTAGTTATCAGTTGGAAATAGCATTTGAGTTAGGGATGGGGCTTGAGTCCCCTTCTCCTTTCAGGTCTAGGACCCCATCTGCTGCAGACCCTTACAGGCTATATGCACATTGCCTCATTCTCTGTGAGTTCATATCAATCCTGTTGATGTAGATGGTCTTGTTTTCTTGATGTCCTCCATCCACTCTGGCTCTTATACTTTTTCTGCCCCATTATTTACAGAATTACTTTAACTCTGATGGGACCAGTTTAATAAAACCCTCCTATTTAGGGCTGGGTTTTTTTTTTTCTGTAATCTCTCACTCTCCACATGTCTGACTATGGATCTTTGGATATTTTTTTCTGCTGAAGGGGGGAACTTCTCTGATGATGTCTGAGCAAGACACTAATCTATGAGTAAGGAAAAATTAAGATTCATTATATCACTAGTTTTCTTTTTTTCTTCTTTTATTTTTTCAGAACAATGGTACTTGGTTTTATCCTATGTCCCTGGGCTATCTAGCCTGAGGTTCTTTGTCACCTAAGCTTGGTCCAGTATGGACTCCATTGTGTGAAGTGCGCCTTAGGTCCAATCAGATATTAATAACCCTATTAGTTCCATGCCACCATTGCTCATATGTACAATTCACCATAGATCAAAAAGTTTGAGGCTGGGTTTGGTGTTTACATTTATCCTTTGATATCAGTCAGAATACCTTCTTATACCAAAGATGCTAGCTTGAGGGGTAAAGACTCTAGGTTGGCAAAAGCTTAACTTCATTGTGATCAGTGAGTTTGTGGGTAATTGTCTTCAGCAATGGTGCTTTGCTTTCACTGGGTGGAAAGCAACCTATAATCTTGGCAATAGCCTATATTCTTTGGGTATTTCCATATGTCTCCCTTGGCTAATAACTCACTTAGATGTAACCCAATTCTGGTACTGAAAGCTTTGTTTGCTGACAAGAGATGGCCAGTTGGGGTTTTACCTATTCCATTACATGATAATTTCATTTGGACTGCAATTATATGTGTGTGTAATTAAGGAAGCTTCTATTGCATTAAATTCATCCTACCTCTTAAATAGCCCTTAAGTTTAGCTGTCTCTTCCTGTATTCACTTCACTTCCTCACCTGATTCTCCCATTTCAGCATCCCTCTCATCTATCCATAGCCATTTATTCTATTTCCTTGTCTGAGAGGATATCTATCTACTCCCTACCCAACCACCCGCTCCCCTACTCTGTACCTACTTTTTGTGGTTGTATGGATTATATCTTGGTTATTGTTAACTTATCAACTAATACCCACATAGAAGTGAATACTACCACATTTAGGCAATATTTAAATATTAGAAAATTACCTCACTAGAGTTACTTTTTAAATTTCTGTCTATTTACTTTGGAATTTCATTATTTCATTTGCTAACAGATTCAGAGACATTCCATTGGGTAAATGTACCTCATTTTCTCTTTTATTTATCTGTTGAGGGACATTTACATTGTTTCCAGTTTCTGGCTATTAGGAATAGAGAAACAATCAACATGGTTGAGTAAATGTCTTAGTGGTAGAATACAGCATCCTTTGGGTATCTTCCCAAGAGTTGATGGCTGCATCAAAGGAAAGATCAATTCTCATTTTTGTGTTGAACAACGACTGATTTCCACAGTGGCTGTACAAGTTTGCATTCCCTCCTTACTTCATATCCTAGCCAGCATGAGCTGTCATTTGCTTTATTGATCTTAGCCATTCTGCTTTTGTGCAAGATGAAATCTCAAAGAAGTTTTGATTTGCATTTTTCTGATAGCTAAGGATATTGAAGATTTATGTAAATGTTTCTCAGCAATTTGAGTTTTTTCTTTTGGGAATTCTAGATTTAAGTATGCACCCAACTTAAATTTTTTGCCTTTGTATAAAGTATGTTGACTTCTTTATATAGTTTGGACATTAACTCTCTATTAAATGTGTAGTTGGTAAAAATCTTTTCCTATTCTGTAAGTTGCCACTTTTTCTGACCAATGGTATCATTTGCCTTAGGGAAACTTTTCATGTTCATGAGGTCTCATTTATTAAATTTCAATCTTAGTGCCTGTGCTATGAGAGTCCTTTTCAGAAAATCCTCTCCTGTGCCAATGCATTTAAGGTTACTTCCCATTTTCTCTTTTATGAGGTTTAGTGTATCTGGTTTTATACTGAGTTTTTTGATTCATTTGGACTTGAGTTTTGTACAGGTTGGGAGGTATTTGTGTTCTTCTACATTCAGACCTCCAGTTTAACCAGCACTATTTATTAAAGATGCTAGCTTTTTACCTGTGTATTTCTGTATTTTTTTAATCAAGAATTAGGTATACATGTGTGTGTTGGTTTGTGTCTAGGTGTTCAACAGATCCATTGATCAATGTGTCTGTTTTTATGCCAATACCATGCAGTTTTTATTATTATAACTCTACAGTATAACTTGAAATTCAGAACAGTGAGAACTCCAGCAGTTCTTTTATTGTGCAATTTGTGTGTGGGTTAATGTCAAGATATTCAATCAACCAGATAGTCAATGTAAAGATAAATTTATCAATATCTCTGCTTTTATGCCAATTACAAGCAGTTTTTATTACTATAGCCCATTGGTATAACTTGAAATTGGGAACAGTGAGACTTCCAGCAGTTCTTTTAGTGTGAAATATTGTTTTAGCTATCCTAGATGTTTTTTGTTTTTCCATCTGAACTTGAGAATTGTTCTTTCAAGGTCTGTGAAGAATTTTCTTGCATTTTGAAGTAAATTGTGCTGAATCTATAGATTGCTTTTGGTAGAATGGGCATTCTTACAATAATAATCCTACTAATATATGAGTATGAAAGATAAATTACTTTTATCAATTTATGTATGTTGAACCATCTCTACATATTGGGGATGAAGCCTATTTGATCATAGTGCATGATCTTTTTGGTGTGTTGGACATATTTTATTAAGAATTATTTTATATTTATGTTCATAATGAAAATTGATTTATAACTTCCTTTGTTGTATCTTTATTTTGTTTGGGTTTAGTGTAACTATGGCCTTGTAAAATGAATTGAGCACTATCCCTTCTATTTCTGTTTTGTGGACTAATTTGTTGTATATTGATATTAACTCGTATTTAAATGTCTGGTAGAATTAAATGTTACAAACATCTGGTTCTTAGATTTCTGTTAATTGTGGTAGAATTTAATTATGTTTCTTTTTACTAGGGGGTTATAGGCCTGTTAAAATTGCTTATCTGATCTTGATTTAACTTTGTAGGTACATGCATCAAGAAAATTAGTGACATAATCCTCCAGCAAGGCCATAATTACTAACATTGTCATTCCCTTCTAGTCTATAGTGCCATTTTCACTCATACCACCATATTTCACTCCCTGGCCACCATGGGCTTGTAGCCATGTCATAATGTAAAAAACACTCAGTTCAACTTGAAAAGTGGCCATCCATAGTCTAACATAGTCTCAACTCTGTGTAAAGTTCAGAGTTCAAAGTTTCATCTTAGACTTATATAATCTCTTAACTCTAATCCCCAAATCAAATTTGTAAAGTCAGGGCGGTGGTAGCACACACCTTTGATCCCAGCACTTGGGAGGCAGAGGCAGACAGATTTCTGAGTTTGAGGCCAGCCTGGTCTACAGAGTGAGTTCCAGGACAGTCAGGGCTACATAGAGAAACCCTGTCTTGGAAAAAAAAACAAAAAAAACAAAAACGAAACAAAATAAAACAAAACAAAACCAAAACCAAACCAAACCAAACCAAAACAAAACAAACAAAAAAAAACTTGTAAAGTCAACACACTTCCAACATATAATAGCACAGAATATGTGTTATCAGTGCAAAACTCCAAGATCCACCAGCTTCTGCCTCTTAGTGCTAAGATTAAACATATTTAATATTATGCTGTTTTAAAATCTCCCCTATAAGCACAATTAATCCTAAACCCTTCAATTTAGCCTCAGGCACATTTTTCAGACAAGGGCAAAGAAGCCACATTCTTTGCCAAGGTATGACAAGATCCATCTCTGAGCCACATACTGATATTCCTCTCCTGTGAAAACTCTTAAGCTGGACTCCATAGTTAAAATAACCATTAGCACCACTGTCTTCCATGCTCCTACCAGGAGTGAATTAAACTCTACTTAGAGGGTTCAACTCTTTTTCTAGTCCAAAGTTCCAAAGTGTTCCATAATCCTCCAAATAAAGTCATGGTGTGTCCCATCATAGCAGTACCCCAGGCCCTGGTACCAATTTCTGCCTTGGTTATGGTTTTATTGCTGTGAAGAGACACCATGACCATGGCTACTCACATGAAGGAAAACAATAGTTGGGGCTGGCATACAGGTTCAGAGGTTTTGCCTATTTTCATCATGGTTAGAAGCATAGTAGCACACAGGTGGGCATCAAGTAAAAGCTGCACATTCTATATGTGATTTGTAGGCATCTAGAAGAGAGAGTGGTACTGGTCCTGGTTTGAGAATCAGAAACACCAAGTTCCCTACACACACACACACACACACACACACACACACACACACAAACACACACTTCTTCTAACAATGCCACACTTCCAATAATGCCATTCCCTATTAGTCTATGGGAACTATTTTCATATACACCAGTAAATAGTGTTTGATGGAAAATTCTGTGGTTATCTGTTAAGACTATTTGGTGTATGATGTTATTAATTCTGATGTTTGTTTTGTTTGGTTTTGTCCAGATGTCTTGTCTATTAGAGAAAATAGGTTATTAAAATCATTTGGTTTTAGAGGCTTGATGTTAATCTCTGTCTTTAAATTCATTTCACTTACTTTTTAGAAGTGGCATATACCACGGTATATTCTATATGTTTAGGGTACTTATGTTTTCTTGACTAGTTTTTATCTTGATGAGGATGAAATATTCCTCATTATCTCTTCTACTTAGTTTTAATTCTAAGACTATTTTCACAGATATTAGGATAATGCTTTCTTATCCCAAATGTTTGGGGTACTTTTATTCATCCCTTTACCCAAAAGCAGTGCCTAAAATTAAAACTAAGATATATTTCTTATAGAAAATTTAGTTGATTTTCTTGCTGTAGACATATAGTCAACTTGTGATTTTTGACTGCAGACTTGAGATCATTAAAATTTCTCTTATTATTGAATTGCATGTGTTAATTGTTGTCATAGTGTGCTTGACTTTGGGTAATATTGTCTATTTGCTCAGTGTTACTTTGTATATATCTTTCCATTTCTTTCAATAATCTTTTGGCTAGGCTTTTGCTCGCCCCATCTAAAAGGTTGCTTCTAGTGTTTTCTTTCTTATATATTAAAATAATTTAAATTATTTTATATTAAATTATTAAAAAATATATTAAATAATTTTATGTTAAAATAATATTAAAATATATTTTCATCAAATATATTCTGATTATGGTTCCCTTCTCCCAAGTTTCCCAAATCCCCATCTCCTAACATACCCAAATACCATTTCTAGCTTCTAGCTTTTTCTCATTAGAAAACAAGCATCATATATGTATATGATTAGATACTTAAAAAGCCATTGACAAGATCCAAAACATCTTCATGTTAAAAGTATTGGAAAAATCAGTACTTCAAGGCCCTAAACATAAAAAAGCAATATACAACAAACCAACAGCCAAGATCAAATTAAATATAGAGAAACTTGAAGCACCTAACTTGAAGTACTAAAAGCAGGGACAACACAAGCCTGCCCATTTTCTCCATGTCTATTCAATATAGTACTCAAAAGTTCTAGCTAGAGCAATTAGGCAACAAGAAAGAGATCAAGTGGAAAGGAAGAATTCAAGGTATTACTATTTGCATATGATATGATAGTATACATAAGCCACCCCGAAAATTCTACCAGAGAACTTTTATAGTTGATAAAAAGTTCAGCAAAGTGGCTGGATCAATATTAACTCAAACAAATCAGTAGTCTTCCTTTATACAAAATACAAACAGTCTAAGAAAGAAAATAGGGAAACAACACCCTTCACAATAATCACAAACAATATAGAATAAACTTGATATTACTCTAACCAAATAAGTGAAAGATATGTATGACAAGAACTGCAAGTCTATCTAGAAATATAATGAAGAAGACCCAATAAAATGGAAAGATTTCCCATGCTCATGAGTCAGTACGATTAACATAGTAAAAATGGGCATCCTGTCAAAAGCAATCTATAGATTCAATGCAATTCCCACCAAAATTCCAAAACAATTCTTCACAGACATAGAAAGAACAATTCTCAATTTCATATGGACAAAAAAGTAAAACAGGATAACTAAAACAATTCTTAACAACAAGAAACTTCTGTGGGAATCACCATCCTGACCTCAAACTGTACTATAGTAATAGTAATAAAAACCACATGATATTGGTACAGAGACAGACAAATTGATCAATGGAATAGAATTAAAGAGCAAGAAGTGAACCCACATATCTATGGCCATTTGATTTTTGACAAAGAAGCCAAAACCATACAGTGGATAAAAGAAAATATCTTCAACATATTGATCCATATTTATCACCTTATACAAAGTTCAAGTACAAGTGGATCAAGGACCTCCACAAAATTCAGACACACTGAATCTAATAAAAGAGAAAATGGAAAATAGCCTCGAACACATTGGCAGTGGAGAAAATTTCTCAACAGAACACCAGTGGTTCAGGCTCTAAGATAAACATTTAACAAATGGGACCTCATAAAACTGGAAAGCTTCTATAAGGCAAAGGACAAGGTTAATTGGACAAAAGTGGCAACCTACAGATTAGGAAAAGTTGTTGACTAAACCTATGTCTGATAGAGGGCTAATATCCAAAATATGCAAAGAACTCAAGAAGTTAGACTCCAAATAAATAAATGACCCAATTTAAAAATGGAGTACAGAGTTAAACAGAGAATTCTTAACAGAGAATCTTTAATGGCTTAAAAACACTTAAAAAAATATTCACCATCCTTAGTCATCAGGGAAACACAAATTAAAATGACCCTGAGATTCTACCTTACACCAATCAGAATGGCTAAGATCAAAAACTAAGGCGACAGCAGATGCTGGCAAGTATGTGGAGAAAGAAGAGCACTTCTTTTTTTTTTCCCTGTTGGGATCCAAACTGGTACAAACACTCTGGAAATCAATCTGGTGGTTCCTCAGAAAATTGGAAAGACCAAGCTATACCACTTCTGGGAGTATATCCAAAAGATGCTCCACAAGGTCATGTGCTCCACTATGTTCATAGCAGCCATATTTGTAATAGCAAGAAGCTGAAAACTGTACAAAGAATGGATACAGAAAATGTATTTCATTTACACAGTGGAATACTATTCAGGTATTAAAACTGAAGACATCATGAATTTTGCAAGCTAATGAGTAGACACAGAAAATATCATCCTGAGTAAGGTAACCCAGATCCAAATAGACATATAAGTGGATATTAGCCAAAATGTTCAGAATACCCGTGATACAACTCCCAGACTGTAGGAAGCTTAACAAAAAGCTGGGCTAAATGTAGATACCTTGAACTCACTTAGAATGAGGAACAAAACATTCATGGGAGACAGAGGGAAGGAGGAAACTGGATGGAAGAGGGGGAGGAGATAGGAGAGCAGGTCAGAATCAGATATGAGAGGAAACAGGAGAGAAGCCCAGAGGGCCAAAAGAATGGATAGAATTATGTAGTAATGTGGGATGGGAGTGGGTGGGGAACCTCTAGAATGTCCCAGAGCCCTGGGATGTGAGAGGCTATTTAAGATGCAATTGGTACAACATTAGTGGAAATGCCCAACAGTGAGAAGATGGAACCCGAAAGACCACCTCTAGTAGATAGACATGGCCCCCTGTTGAGGCAGGGGGCCGCCAAACCATCTTCAAATTTTTTGACCCAGAATTTTTCCTGTCTAAAGGAAATAAAGGGGCAAACATGGAGCAGAAACTATAGGAAACTTCATCCTGAGACCCTCCCAACTTGGGATCAATCCCATGCACATGCACCAAACCCTGACACTATTTATTGATGTCATAGTGTGCTTGCAAACAGGAGCCTGACATGGCTGTCCATTGAAAGACTACTAGCAGCTGACTGAGACAAATGCAAGTACTTTTAGCCAACCATTGGATTGTGGTTGGAGAAGAATATGGAAGAGTTAGAAGAACTGAAGGAGCTGAAGGGGATTTCAATCCCATAGAAAAAACAACAGTGTTAACTAACCTGCACCCAGATCTCCCAGAGACTAAGCCACCAACCAAGGGACATGCATGCACTGGTCCTTGACCCCAGGGCACATGAGTAGCAGAAGAGTGCCTTGTCTGTCTTCAGAGAGGATGAGCTTTATCCTGTGGAAACTTGATGCCCTAGGGAAGAGGTATGCTGATGGCTTCGAGGTAGAAGTAAATGGGCTGGTGGCAGAACACTCTCTCAGAGGTTGGGGGGGTGGGGAGATGGGATGAAGAACTCAGGGAAGGGGGGACCAAGAAGGGAGCAACTTTTGGAATATAAATAAGTAAAGTAATTTAATAAAAAAATTTCCAGTATTTTCTTTAGATTTGACTTTTTAGGTATAATTTTAAGTCTGTTTATATAGTAGAAAGGTTTTCTTTTCCCTGAAAATATATTAGATAGTTTTGGTGCATAAATTCATCCATGTTGGTTGTCATGCTGTTTAGGATTTGATCTCCAATACGCCAGACACTTGTGGCTTTCATAGTTTACATTGATAAACTTTACATTTTGAAGGGTTTTTCTTTATATGTGACTTGTGCTTGTCTTTTGCAATTTTCAACATACCCTCTTTGTTCTATGTATTGAGTGATATGACTGTGATATATTAAAGACAATTTTTTCTGCTCTTGCCTATTTAAGGTTCTGTGTACTTCTTGTATCTATTTCTTCTTGTATCTCTTCTTGTATGTTATTCCTTAGTTTGGTATTGTTTTCTTCTATGATCTTGTTGAAGATCTGTTCTATGCCATTGATTTGGGATTATTCTCTGTCACCTGCCTCTATCATTCAAAGGTTTTGCCTTTCCATAGCATCTCACATTTCCTTTGTGTTTTTTCCTATGTTTTAATTTTTTATCACACTCTGTATGGTCTAGATTCTCTTCCTTCCGCTTGTTCAATTTTACTTGTAAAGCTGACTTTCTTTGAGTTTTCTAGTTAGGTTATTGGTTTTTTTCCAGTTTGACTTCATTTCAGCTTGAATACTTTCCAGTGTTCTTATCTTTCTACTGAATTCCATTCTCAAGTCTGGGATTGACTCTCATTTCCTTCAGCCTTAAATTTCTCTCTCTCTCTCTCTCTCTCTCTCTCTCTCTCTCTCTCTCTCTCTCTCTCTCTCTCTCTCTCTCTCTCTCTGTGTGTGTGTGTGTGTGTGTGTGTGTGTGTGTGTCTTTCGGAGGAATCAATATTTATTCTTCCAAGTTCTTTTTCCTTAATTTAATTGAGTTGTTTGAGCTGTTTCTTTGTGTTTTCTTTAAACACCATATATTCTTTGATGAAATTCATGATGATTCTTTCAAATCCTATGTCCTAATTATCTAGGTTAATTCTATTTACCAAACATCTCTGTAGGACTAGTTGGTTTAGAAGGAGATTAATGGTTTTATCTTTCATATTGTTTGTACTTTTGCAATGAGAATTGGGCATATAGATTTCTTCTGTTAGGTCTGTGTCTGACAGAAACAGATCAGGTTGGGGAAAAGAAAGAATGATTGGGTCTGTTTGGCCTAAAGTTTGGAAATGATTTAGTTGGAATAAAGTTAAGTGAACAGAAGGAACTGGGCTGGTGTGCAAGATGTGTTTTATCTTACAGTTTTAGAGTATGTGGTCAGATCTGGCTAGATGGAAAGTTTAGATATAGGAAAGGAGGGACTAGTGAGTCAGGACAAGAAGGTCCAGTCCTCACTGAAGCCTAGAGGTTGGTTGTGACACAGGCAAGCATAGCTAGGCTAGGTTTGAGCACTGGATCTGAGAGTGGCCTGAATCTGTGGTACTGGGAAACATGTATGAGAGAAATCAGGCAGAGCCACTGGCTAGACTCTTGGGAAGGATGTCCGTGATTTGGCTAAGAATGAGAGGTTCATTGATGTATGTTAAAAATAATAATTTTTAAAATGATAAACAGAGTGATTACACTTTTAACTATTGTTCTTATGTTAATAAACATGTAACAAATGAGTTAATTGTTTATCAAAATTTAACTCACTTTTCTTTAACTCTACCCCACCCACAGCTGATACTCCTAGGTAATTTGAAGTTCCAGATGTATATTAATGTATATTGATGCTGGTATAAAGTCAGAGAAGCTGGAAGCTGTGAAACCCCTTTACTCACTGGATACTTAACATTTAAACCTATTGAGTATTAACATTTTCACACCTTGTTTCTCATCTCATCTTATGGAGATCAAGAAAGCAAATACATTAAACATAGTCTAAAACTTATTTTATTCTTAATCTAAAAATATTGATAATTTTATATATGAGTACCATATCTAGATCATTTCAATCATCCCTTACAACATCCAACATACTCTTCTCTACTCTTTCAATTCATGGCCTCTTCTTTAATTTTTTATTGTTGTTTTACACACACACACACACACACACACACACACACACACACACAGAGAGAGAGAGAGAGAGAGAGAGAGAGAGAGAGAGAGAGAACAAAATAACACATGCTGTAATCTATCAGCAGCTTGTCCCTGAAAAAGACTGACTCTCCCTCTTTTAGCAGCCATTGGTTGCTCCTAGCTCTTCTTCTATGGGTGGGATGCTAGTAAATTTAACCATCCATCCCAGCATGTGTACTGATGCTGTCGATATACTGCTATTGCTTAGGCAGCCATACTGATGAGATTTATAAATGTACTGTCCTTGTCTGGTGTAAAAAACACTGTCTAGCAGCATGTGTCCTCCTCAGGATCTTAGGTTGTTTTTTGCACCTTCTTCTTCAACCTTGCCTGAGCCTCAGGTGTAGATCTTGCTCTGTAGGTTCACTAATTAGGTATCCACACAGTTAGATAGGAAGAGAAAGCAACCTAAATTAATGAATGATAAAAATGTGTTACATGTAGATTCTTCTTGTTTTAGCTGTAAAAAGGGGAAAAATGAAATCATGAAATATGAAGATAAATAAATCAAACTAGAAAATATTGTAGTGAGTTTAAATAACACAGATCTAGAAAGGAAGAAAATATATTAAATTTAAAAACATATTCTCTATTTTTGTTAATTCTAGCACAAAGATTTTTTTATTGGATATATTCTTTATTTACATTTCAAAAGTCCCAGTCCCCCCATCCTGGAAACCCCCTTATCCAATCCTCCTTCTCCTGCTTCTATGAGGGTGTTCCCCCACCCACCCACCCATCCCTTCTTCCTGCTCTAACATTCCCCTACACTGGGGCATCAAGCCTTCACAGTACCAAGAGATTCTCCTCCCATTGGTGCCTGATAAAGCCATCCTCTGCTATATATGCAGCTGGAGCCATGGATCCCTCCATATGTTCTCCTTGTTTGGTGGTTTAGTCCCTGGGAGCTCTGGGGGTTCTGGTTGGTTGATATTGTTGTACTTCCTATAGAGTTGCAAGCCCTTTCAGCTCCTTCAGTCCTTTCTCTAACTCCTCTATTGGGGACTCAGTCCAATGTTTGGCTGCAAGCATTTGCCTTTGTATTTGTCAAGCTCTGGCTGAGTCTCTTAGGAGACAGCTAATCATGCTCCTTTCAGCAAGCACAGAATTCAGAAAAGCAGTGAGAAGTAATTAGGGGATGTGGGGGTATCCCCCCCCGAGATAGGGATAGGTGGCCACAGGTACTACAAAAGAAGAAAATGGGAGATGAGGATAGAGACTTCTGCTGGGGAGAAGATAGAGAACGTGAAGAGAAAAAGAAGAAAGAGAAGTAACACTAAAGATAACTTAAACAGGAACATGCAAAAATTATTTTATAAGCTTACTTAAAATACAAAATAAATATAATAATATTCTATCTTAAAGAGTCACATCATACAGTTTAAGGATGAACCAAACCAGGCATAGATTAAACAAAAGTCACAATGCCAGGCATGAGAAACCTCATTTAAGATGCTGGTCATGAGAATTTAAGAAACTCCCGAGAACACAGAGAAACCATGTCTCAACATACCAAAAAAAAAAAAAAAAAAAAAAAAAAAAAAGAAGAAGGAAGAAAGAAACTCTCAAGATATCTAGCTAGTGTCATTTCTTTTGGTAGACTCCCTGAACTATTGCTAAACTCATTTTTGACACAGAACTTGGAGGATTCAAGCTAGAACTGATCTGGCACCCTGATCTCTGAAAGCATAGTCTCCTCCTATTAGAAAGTTCTATGGAATCTGCCTCCAGATGTGAGCTATCAGTGCTCCCACTCATCTGTAAAGACTGTGAGCCACTGTTCACATCCCACAAGGGATCCACAAACTTTATTGGGGGAGAGCAGTAACGGATTGGACTTACGGTCCACTCAATAGAGGAAATTCATGCTTGTACTGTAAGCCTAGCCAGCTACTTGTACCAGTAGAGGTCACAGACCTTAGAGAACTTACTATTGTCATTTTTCTTATACCAAACTCTACTCCAGGTATTTATGCTTTACATCCATAGGTAAGTGTAGCTGTCACCCCTCATCAAAGATGATTCTAAGTTCTGGAGACGATTGCAGAGAGACACAACTGGTAAAAGGAAAAATACAGAGAGCAATCCATTCCTAGTTCTGACCTTGACCATTGACAGCCATTCCCTTTCTCCTCCAATGAAGCAAGTTTGAGCTCCTGGGATGCAGAATTATTCCTGCTCACC
This sequence comes from Montemys delectorum, assembly GCA_019843815.1. Taxonomy (NCBI): domain Eukaryota; kingdom Metazoa; phylum Chordata; class Mammalia; order Rodentia; family Muridae; genus Montemys; species Montemys delectorum. The sequence continues at coordinate 29,030 of JADRCD010220378.1, forward strand.
ACTCTACTTTAAACTGAAATGATGTCATTTCTGCGTAATGAAAACCTCAAACTTAATTTTTCATTAATATAAGGCATTATTATTATTATTATTATTATTATTATTATTATTACTATATAATCTCAAAAGCAATGTAAGGTTTGTGAGAATAAGCTGAACCTGCTCATTGGGCCAATCTATTTTTTCTCATTCTTTACTCATTTTGCATAATCTATGTCACAGATGGAGTGATCTAAAACAGCAGGCATGTCAAATTGGAGGATACTTGTCAAGAGTAACTAATACAAAGAACAGATTTAATCTTTACTTTAAATCTCATGGGAACGAAGTAGTTTATCAAACAACTGGCTATGAAGTAAGGTTAGGAGTTTACTATCTACTTCCACATTTTCTCTTATCTCTTTGACTAACACAGTCTAGACACTTCTGTATCAAATAACATAAAATAAAAATAATTTATGACAAAAATAAGTCCTTAAAACTAATTCAGTTCCTATTTTCAGCTAAATGCTATTGACTAGATCAGGCCTTGCCTGGTTCACTGAGACATTGCCTTGTACCAGACACTGAGTTGTGCATTGATGACCACTGTCACTATTCACATTTTATTTGAACATCAGGGTGCTAAGTACATAGGACCCTAACCCACAGAGGCATGCTGAGCACATGGGTCCTTTAAAAAAATATGACTTTTCTTCCATTTATTTTAAATGTATCTGGATCAAAAGTACAAGTCAACTTAAAAAATGAAATATTGAAAAAAAATTAAAAGGACAAAAAGACAAGGTCCATCAAAGCCTCTTTAGTGGACAAATTCTATAATTGGTTTTGTAGCTTAAAAAATAAATGGTCATTTCTCTTATCTTTAATTTTTCCATATTCATGCAACTCTTTTGATGGCCTTTTAAAATCTTATAAAAATGAAAAAGCTAAAACCTTTTTAATGAATAACTTTTACAGAATAGAAGACAGTCTCTGCTTTGCCCTACCCAGGTCCTAAAGGGCTGAGGCATGCAGAGAGGTAGGGAACTTGCATCCATGGGAGAAGGCACACTACAAAAATAACTTTTGAAACTTGGTAAAAAAAAAAATTCACTTACTGCTAAGTTTGAATGCTGCAGCTAAGTCATCCAGGTTTTAAGAAGGAGTTACATAGATTCTGAGGACTGTGCTTATACTCAGACTTGTTAGCAATAGTTCCACATGTCTTTGTCTTCAATAGTTGGATCAGTTTTTCCATCCACTTTCTCTACATCACCATACTTAATCTTAGATTTCTAGACCAGTATGGTACAGCTCTGCTGACAACAGTGTTACAGCTGAGACGCAACAGTTACTGTCTGTAGGTCATGAGAATGGGTTATGTAAAGGAACAAGATACACTACCTCTCCAAATGTCACAATAGAAAGAAGCATCTGCAGTCTGGATAGCCAGAAGAAGGGGCTCAAGCTTATCCTGACTCTATGTGTCCTGTCATAGTCGCCTCTGCTGTCCAGTAGTAGCATGAGAGATTAGCCAAGAGGACAAATAGGGTGTCAGAGGTGGAAAAAGAGAATCATTTGGTAGAAATGTCTCTGAAAAAATCATGTTGTAATATCAAATTTTGTTTCCTAAAAATTGAGGAAAAATGGTGTATGTGTGTATTGATGTGAATGAAAACGCCACCTTAGACACAAATGTTTGAATGTTTGGTCTTCAAATTTGTGAGAAAGTTTAGGAGAATGGCCTTATTAAAGGAAGTAGGTCACTTAGAGTAGGCTTTGGGATTTCTCTTTTTTTTTTTTTAGGTGGTGCACATTTATTCAACTTTAATAGATGCTATTTTTCAAAATGTCTCACATCTTTTTTTTTTCCTCTGAAATTTTTTTTATTAGATATTTTATTTACATGTAAATTTTCCCTTTCCCAGGTTCCCCTCCAAAAAACAAACAAACAAAAACAACAAGAACAAACTCCTTTTGCCTCCCCCCCTCCCCATACCTGCCACCCCACCCTTTCCCACTTATTGGCCCTGGCATTCCCCCACACTGGGGCACAGAACCTTCACAAGGCTGAGGTCCTTTCCTCCTATTGATGATCGAATTTGCAATCCTCTACTATACACATGCTGCCAGAACATTCAGTCCCACCCTGTATAGTCATTGATTGGTGGTTGGATCCCTGGGAGCTCTGAGGGTACTAGTTAGTAATTGTTGTTCGTCCTAAGGGGCTGCAAACCCTTCAGCTCCATAGAACCTTTCTCTAACCCCTTCATTGGGGACCATGTACTCAGTTCAATGAATGGCTGTGAGCCTCTACATCTGTATTAGTCAGGTATTGTCAGAGCCTCTCAGGAGATAGCTATATGCTTGTCCTTCCCAGTCTCTGCTCCATAGTTAATCTCTGCCACTCCTTCTGTGGGTGAGCTTTGGGATTTCAAAAGCTTGTTCCTGGTCTCTCTCTCCCTCCCTCCCTCCACCCACCCCCCTTCTCTCATGCATGTGGATCAGATATAAGCCCTCAACTACTACTCCAACACCATGTCTTCCTGTCTGCTGCTATATTCTTCCCATGATGGTCACAGACTCTAATACCCTCCAAAACCATGAACTGCAAATTAAATGCTTTATTTTGTAAGAAATGCTTTGGCCATGGTATCTCTTTGGAGCAATAGAAGAGTAACTAAGAAAATATGAAAGTGTAAACTTGAAGAAAAATCTTTTTACTTGTGAAAATATTTGCCTGAAAAACAAACACATTCACAGTGGAAATTTATAAATAAAATTTCTAACACATTAATTCACTAATTTACATATTCTTTTATTATAGCTGTATCTTCATTTCCAACACTGGTTTCTAACATAGATACATAGTGAGGACTAAATTAGAGAATAAATACAATAGGCTGGATAGAGTCTGGTGGCAAATAGCTTTTGATCAGCAAATTTTTTTTATTCTAAAGAACAAGGAATAAATTATTCTTAACTTGAAATATTGGCAAATAGGGGACTTTCTGACAGTATTATATATACTTTAGGTTTTTTAATAGAAACCTAAAAATTCCTCTAAACACCAATGTTCACTTCTCTCTTCTTGCTAACATCAGAAACAATGTGACCATGCAGCCTATGCTATTGCATATATATATATATATATTTATATATAAAATGTGGCTAGTGGAAATGAGTTAGTACTTAAGATCTAAGATCACTGGCTGCTCTTCCAGAGAACCTGAGCTTGATGTCCAGCACCCACACGGCAGCACATAACCATCTATAACTCACATTCTAGAGGCTCTAACAGCCTCTTCTGGCCTCCATAGACATTACAAGCCTATGATGTACAGACATGCATGTAGAAAAAAAACACTTATACATATAAATCAATAAAATTAAAACAAAAGTAACTATAGGATAAACAATCAAAATTTGCTTATGAGTTAGCTAGAGCCAAATGTCATAAGATGTTATAAAATATCTAGTATAATATATATCCTTGAATTTTAACAGCTTTAAATAGTGTGATTTTTTTAATAGAAACCTAAAAATTCCTCTAAACACCAGTGTTCATTTCTCTCTTCTTGCTAACATCAGAAACAATGTGACCAGGCAGCCTATGCTATTGCTAATATAGCTTTTCACAATAGCCACCAACAACAAACGAAGTCAAAATTAACCCTTCTGTTCTTAAGTTGCTTTTGTTACATGTTTTGCAGTTTGACAGGGTGACCATACTTTGAATTGCAAAGTTGTTGACAGGCAGTTTTACTTAACTTTTCCTTAGCATTGGTTACTAGTTGAGTGGTAGATCCACAATAAGACTTCCCCAACCTGAGTTCATAAGATAAATAGCATTGACAGGAACCCTGAGTCACATATAATTTTCACTTTAATTGTAGAGAGTCGCGCCCGAGCTGGCTACAAGATGGCGCTGGCATCCTGTGTCTTCTCCCTGTAACAAGTAGTCTGCGCATGTGCTAAGGGCCAGAGCACGCCAAGTCACAGCCTATCCCGGGGTGTCTCATGAGGTAATGAGCAAACAGCCAATCAGAGGTGAACACGCCGCTCCAGGGCATATATAAGCAGTACCTTTTTGGGGCTTGGGGTCCTCCTCTTAAAGATGTAATAAACGTTTGTTGCAGAAGGATCCTGGTGTCCGCGTGCGTTCTTGCCTGTGAGATGATTGCGCGAGCTTCACATTTAATAACTTTGCATGATTTATACCTGTTTAGTTTTTTTTTTTTTTTTTTTTTTTTTAGCAGATACGGCTGTTATAACTGCAGTCCACACACAGTTCCATCCAAAGGTAGGAAAGACATGTTATATGTGCAACTGTTATATTAATCCATTCCTTTAACGGAAGCAAATCTAATTTAAAGGATCCTGACAAGATCCTTAGTAAGCTAGGTTTCTCTAACTGCTCAAATTGAGACTTATTCTTGACACAAGAGATATAGAAAGCAAAATGCCTGAACCATTCTGTTGGGCAAACAGCAGTGAACCTAGGAAAGGAGGAGAGGTTGACCCAAAGGTAACCAGTAAGCATGTCACATATGAAAATTTTTGATATGATTGTGCCTGAATGGCGTAGAGGATCTCATTGTACAAGTAGAAAAAAAGAAGAAGAAAGGAAAGAAAGGGTAGAGGGAAGTGTAATCTAACTGATTTTGTTAAGGTTTCATTGGGTGCACTGGCATAGACCCAGGTATTTTGGAGCTGAGCTAAGGCAGTAGGATCAGTAGATCCCATGATGTATTTGAGATCAACCAGGAAACATACATAACAAGAAACTGTCTCAAAATTAAATTAACTAGTCTGTTCTTCATATGTGGGGAAAAAAGAGCTATCCTTCTGAAATTAGGTAGATGATTGACTGAGGATTACCTATTTCAATTTCTAACTTTAGTAGATTGAAAGGAGGTCTACTCAAAATAAATTGGATTTCCTTGGACTTGAGATAATCTCTTTTTTTCCAAGTCTATATGCTTTATCACCTGGCCAATATGATTCATCCCTATATTGCAAGTGAAACTATATAGTAGTATCTTTGTTCACAAAACACATCATAGAAGTTGAAATCCAAGATGCACATTTGTTGAAAGAATAGGACAGATGGTGTGAACAAATTAATTGCTGCTCAGGTGATCTGACATCTTAAGGTATTTCTGAAGAAAAATGTGAAATTATTTAAATATTTTAAATATTTTGCTTAATGTTGTATTTGGTAATGTTTTATTATAAAAAGGAACTATCAAGAGCATTTATTGTATACATGATCAACATTATCCAGGAAGAATACAAGGAGGAAAACAGTTCAAAAATGGGGGAAATGTTTTAAAAAATAGCAAAGTACCACTTTTCCATAAACAGCTCATTTAACACTCTATTTTGAATTAATTTTCTTTGGAATGTAAAATACTTTGTAGCAGCTAAGAAGATATGTGGATAGAAGTGTTAAGAGGACAGTACACTCCAAGAGTTAGAAGTAACATAGGTGCATACTGGTATTTACTTAGAGTTTCTTATTAATGAATCTTCTGTTTTTAAGTGACAACATCCTAAGGGATTGCTCCATAAAGCTGACATAAAAATGAGGCAGACACACATATACACACAAAAATTAAATATATGTATGTATATATATACATATATATGTATATATTTATGTATGTATGTATATACATACATATTGCTTAACTGAAAAGTTCATTATTGTAATAAAAGCTTGCTCTCAATGTTGATTAAAAGAATTTTAAAAGATATTTGATTTACATAAAATCTAAACTCACATGTATGTACAAATTACTAGTTCCTGAAAAACTGTTAGTAATTGTATTTAGTTTGTGTGAGAAGTATAGGCATGTATGTCTAAGTATTCACATGAGATGGTAAGAGCAATAATTTTGGGGGCTATTTCTCTTCTTCAAGCATATGGGTCCAGGGATGAAACTTAGGTCCCCCGACTTGGCAACAAGTGCCTTCTCTCACTGACCCATGTTACTCACAGTAAACTCTATCTTTTAAGAGAAAATATTTCATTGAAAAAAGAAGCAATTGAGGTTCCCTATGAAGATACTATAGAACACATGGTAATGATCCATTTTACTAACCAGTATTTTCAAGAATCAGAATATATGGCAGAGCTATCTAGTTTATATTGTAAGAGCAATTGAATCTAAAATACGAGTTGGTTAACTTTATTTTAAAAATTATGCTTTTTTCTAATGCTGCCTCTCCAGCCCATAGTGCAGAGTCTGGTCTGAGGCACTTATAAAACTACTCAAATTGAAATTATCTTTGGCATTCTTTTAGGATTCCAGAAACAAGAATTGAGTATGTGTCAAACTTTCTCTTTATTCCTCTAATTTATCATGCTGTGGTGGTTTGAATACCATTTGCCCAGGGATTGACACTATTAGGACGAGGAGTGGTCTTGTTGGAGTAGGCATGGTCTTGTTGTAGGAAACATGTTACTGTGTAGGCAGTGATTGAGGGCTCCTAGTGCTCAAGCTCTGCTCAGTGCAGAAGAGTCATTCTCCTGATTGCCTTCAGATCAAGATATAGAACTCTCAGCTCCTCCAGCAGCATGTCTGTCTGCACTCTACCATGCTTCCTGCCATGATGATTAAACCTCTGAAATCGTAAGCCAGCCTCAAGTGAATATTTTCCTGTAGAAGAGTTGCTTTGGTCATGGTACCTCTTCACAGCAATGGAAATCCTAATTAAGACATATGCCAAGCATTCTACTGTCAGTCTACTTTCTGTGCCCTTCTCATTCCATTATGTGTTTACTTTGTCAGATACAATTAATATCATAATTAACAGTAAATTCTAGAGGGCAGGCTCTGGGTCATATGAATAGAATCTGAAATTCCACCACAATTTTACAAACAAATTTTCAGCACATATGAGGATAGATAGGCAACACTATTTTTCAAATGATCTGTGCCATTTAGAATAGTATTGTCTATTTTTTAACTTCTTTAAAAAGACAATTGTGCACATATTCTGCTAAGCTTCACATTAACCTCAGTGTTCCTCTCCTCTACTGCTTCCACTGTTTCCTGAATCTTGTTCCTCAGGAAATTGGACATAGTACTACCAGAGGACCCAGCTATATCACTCCTGGGCATATACTCAGAAGATACTCCAATATATATTAAGGACACATGCTCCACTATGTTCATAGCAGCCTTATTTATAATAGCCAGAAATAGAAAGAACCCAAATGTCCCTCAACAGAGGAATGGATACAGAAAATGTGGTACATTTACACAATGGATTAGTACTCAGCTATTAAAAACAATGAATTTATGAAATTCTTAGGGAAATGGATGATCTGAAGAATATCATCCTGAGTAAGGTAACCCAATCACAAAAGAACACACATGGCATGCACTCTCTGGTGTATATTAGCCCAGAAGCTCGAAATACCCAAAATACAATCCACAAACCACAAGAAACTCAAGAAGAAGGAAGATCAAAGTGTGGATGCTTCGTTCCTTCTTGGAAGGGGGAACAAAATACCCATCTAAGGAGTTGCAGAGACAAACTATGGAGCAGAGACTGAAAGAAGGACAATCCAGAGACTCCTCCACCCGGGAATCCTTCCCATATTCAATCATCAAACCCAGACACATCACTTAATTTATAAAGAGAGAACAATTGGTATGAATGGATGCATTGCTGTGGTCCTGTAGTGAAACTAATGGACAGATCTTATAGCAGAACAATACTGCTTTCATTTCATGCCAGAAAGCAAATAAGTGAAGAGAGGGCTGAGGTTTCACAGCCTCTCTAGGGCATACCCCTAAAACCTACAGACCACTCACTGGATATCACCTCTTAAAGCTTCCATCAGTTCTGAGTAGTGCCTCTCTTGATGAATTCCTTAATAAATGGGCCTTTTGTGAACCTTTGAGATCCAAATTATTGCAATAGATACCTGTGTGTGTATTGCTGTTTTTGCTAAATGTCACTTCTTCCAAGAAGAGGCTCTGATCTGACCTGAGTTAGTAATAGTCTCAGCTCATAGTTCATACACTTAATGACTTATTGTTCTCCTTTGATCAATGACCAAGTGATACATTGAATCATTGATCAGAATAATAATAAATCTTTTGAGGATTTAAAGTGCTACAATGTGCTATAAAATTTAGCTATATTATTTCAATGAATCCAAAAAAGTAAATTAGATTGAAATGAGTAAATTTATTTTACTGGTCATTAAATATTTGAGCTCATTAGATATTAATGTGTCTTCCTTTACAGGAAATGAGTTCTACAACTTAAATCCCTTTTAAGCTAAAATCTGTACCCCTAAACACTGAGTAGTTACTCAAAACACATGTACTTGGCAAGCACAGTATTCATATATTAAATATTGAGAAGCAGTAAGGTTTTAACAAATGGAGAGAGGCACTATATATTTTGAGCTAAGGATAAATAAAGAACTATCCAAACATATTTGTATTTATTAACATTTATTGCATGGATAACTAATATTTAAAAGCAAATTCTTCTTATTATAAACCAGGTCCTTACGATCATAATTTCTTTTTGACTTTTGGATCCTTTTAAGAGAATAGTCTAAATATTCAGCTTTTAAAAAGGAGGTAAAAACATGATAATGGGGAAATTGGAAAGCAGTAAGCTAAATTGTTAAAAAAAAATAAGTTATACAATCTATACAGAGACCTTTTATCAAAGCCAGAGGAACCACTCAAGGATTACATTAAGTAATAGGGTTAAGAAGAATAAAGGTTTGAAAAAATTGAGTATCTCCTAATAACTGTAAGTACATGAGTTTCTAAAATGCCATACATAATATCCATGAAATTATGTTGCATAATGTAATAACACGTTATGCTACCATTAACACATTATAGCTATGTCATTTGGAAGGCTAATTTTTTGTGTGAAACCACTTAACTACATAAAATTGAAAATGATGATTATTGTAACTACTTTCACTTTTCATCCTGAGACATTCAGGATCACATATTTTGTATGCAGCTATTTTATGACACAGTGTATTTTTATGGAGTGGCCAGAGAGCGGTCTAACTAATAATTGTCTTAAAATTCCCAAACACATAAATCACAAGATCTTTTCACATAACATCACTATGAGAAGTCAAGATAAGTCATTTATCACATGCTTATGATGAAAAATAAGATTTATATAAAATTTAAATTAAAACTACATATTACAAAGCAAAACTGAGCAATACAATATATAACATAAATGTATGTTATCTATATTATATATAATACATAAATATTTAATATACATTTTATATGTGTAAAGTCCATCTATCCACTTTAGTCATCTAATATAATTATGTTTAGCTTTATTAGAACTATCTAGTCTTTAAAATATTCTGTTAATATATACTCTAAATCACTTTATTAAATAAATTTATTTGATAGAGGAAAAATCTACATAGATTCTTTTTATTTATATATATATAAATTAAACCAATATATATAATATATATATTGGTTTTTGGTTTTGTGTAGCCCTTGATGTCTTGAAACTTGCTCTGTAGACCAACTGGCCTTGAATTCAGAGATTCATCTGCCTTTTCTTCCTGAGTACTTAGATTAAAGATGTGTGCCACCACTACCCAGCACCATTAGACCTTTTATTGAGATTTTCTTAACCATGAATGGCAAAAAAAGGGGGTCGGAAACCTAGATATTTTTGGACTAGACACCAGTTATATAAACAAATAATCCAAATCTATAGGGAGTGCAGTGTTGTATTCTCTATATTTAAGTATGAAAATGCTAAGGCTCAAAGAGGTAACATTCTGCTCAATATAACACTTACTAAGTACTAAGGAAGGTATCTGCATAACCATGTAGCATGTCCTGAGGCAGTCAACTTGATAAGCTTTTATTAGACATCAGCTATGACTCTAAGGACTGACAATTACAAAGATATTCAAGATACTGTCTTTGTTCTTTAGGATGATTTCACATTGTGGCACTGGAGGAGACTATCTGTGAAATCCTCCTACTGCATATAACCTGCTACTGGAAGAACACCATGTCATACATAGCAAGGGAAGAAACGTTTTCATATGTGGTTTTGTAAGTATGTTTGCCTGTCCATCACCTACATAAAATCAAACCATTTGACATTACATCATTGGCAGTGGAGGGACATAGGAGCCCCAACTGCAGATGAGGAGTTTTTGACAATGCATGGCTGCAGAGGAAGGAGAGTCCGGTTTTTTTTTTTTTTTTTTTTT
>JADRCD010220380.1:0-36020 GCA_019843815.1 Montemys delectorum
AAAAACGTAGCAAAAATTAACATCGACACACACGCACACAGAGAACATAAAGGATGAGCAGAGACACAGAAAAGAACCATCTGTACAGTGTTGGAGCCAGCATCAAGTGGTACAGTTCCCACAGGAAACTGAAAGCAGACTATACACTCAGAACATGTGCATTACTCACAGACTGTAGCTCAGGGCAACCTACATGTCCGCTGGTGAATAAGCTTGATTAAATGTATTACATACACATACACACAACAGCCTTAAAAAGGAGGTTGGCAGCTGGGCAGTGGTGGCGCACGCCTTTAATCCCAGCACTTGGGAGGCAGAGGCAGGCAGATTTCTGAGTTTGAAGCCAGCCTGGTCTACAGAGTGAGTTCCAGGACAGCCAGGGCTACACAGAGAAACCCTGTCTCAAAAAACCAAAAAACCCCCAAAAAACGGAGGTTGGCAAAACATCGCAATATGGAAAGCCCAGTAAGTCAGTTCTAAAAAGGAAATTATTTAAAGATTCTATTTAAATGATAATTAAAATCAGTAAAAGAAAAACTGCCAATTTATGTGAGTGGGAACCAATACCATATCTGTGTTTTCCAAAACAACCTGGGAGAAGGCGCATAAATATGTAGATGGAATTAACAATTTTAATTGTGTATAGGTTTTGTGGAATTTGTTTGTTTGTTTGTTTGTTTTCAAGATAGGGTCCTGCTATGTGGCTCTGGCTCTCTTAAAACTCATCATGTAGACCAAACTGTCCTTAAACTCAGAGACCCACCTGCCTCTGTCTCTCAAATGCTGGGATTAAAGGTGACCACCACCAAGCTCACAGTGATGGCTATTCCTGGTTGCCAACTCGACTACATTTGGAATAAGCTACAATCCAGAAATGGAAGGCATACCTGTGATCCAGATCTTGAGGCACAGTGGCCATGGGCTTAGGCCCAGGGCAAGGTAGTTCATACTTTCAATCCCAGGAGGCAGAGGCAAGCAGAGCTGAGTTCAAGGCCAGCTTGGAACAGAGCAAGTTCAAAATCCAGGCATAATGGTCCACACCTCTACTCTGGGCCACACCCTCTGCTGGAGAGGTACGTAAGGACACTGGGAGAAGGAAGGCTCACTCTTCTCTGCCTGCTTGCACTTACTGCCAGCACATCTGTGGAACCTACTTCTTCAGGATTCAGCTTATACAGAAGGACAGCTGGAACACTTAGATTCATGGGACTGAGCAACTGCTAGGTTCTTGGACTTTCCATTCACAGCTGCCCACTGTTGGTTAGTTGGCCTGCAGACTGTAAATCATTCCAATAAACTCCCTTAATATACAGACATCCCATAAGTTCTGTGACTCGTGAGAACCCTAATACACCCACCCCACTTTAAAAACTTTATTTCACATCTATTTTACTGCTGTAAATGTGGTATAACAATTTTAATCTTGTTAATTATAAAACAAAGAATGAATTATTTATAAGTCTTTATAAAATATTAGTAACAATGGTACTGATAGAATCTGGTACTGAATAAATGTTAAGTAACATAAGCCTGGATGCCATGGTTTTGCTAAAACAGGCCAAAAAAAAAGAGTCTAAAAGCTCAGATGTTTAAAAAAAAAAAAAAAGGGCACAATAATTTCTGTCAAACACATAAAATGTAAATCTAGGGACAAGGTAGCACAGTGCTGTTGGGGTGGGGGTGAGGAACAGTGGAGTCTAGGACAATGGCTGTGGTTCCCATCTCCTGGGTACCCAGGTACCACTGGGATATCGCTAGAAATTGGGAATCGGGGTCCCCATCCATGGGCCAAGTGAGTGCTCAGAGTACAGAGGGGCTGGAAAAGAGAAAGCCTGCTAGGAGAAATTTAGGTACTGCTCTTTAGGATGTAGCAAGTTCTAAGCTAACCAGGGTTATAGAGTAAGATGCTGTCTCAGAAATATAAAATAAAAATGAAAAAAAAAAAAAAAAAAAAACCCTATCGGGGCTGGAGAGATGGCTCAGCGGGTAAGAGCACTGACTGTTCTTCCAATGGTCCTGAGTTCAAATCTCAGCAACCACATGGGGGCTCACAACCATCCGTAATGAGATCTGATGCCCTCTTCTGGTGTGTCTGAAGACAGCTACAGTGAATTTATATATAATAAATAATCTTAAAAAAAAAAAAAACTATCTAAAAGCTGAAGAGATGGCACAGCAATTAAGAGCCCTTGTTGGCTCTTGCAGAGGACAAAGCACCCACAGGATGGCTCGCAACCATACATAACTGTAGTGAGAATTTTGGTTTCTTTTAAAAACAAGCTATGCTATATGAGTATGTTTTTGTTTTAAACCCAGGTGTGGAATATGGATCTGCTTCAGACTGCCCACAGCAGCTGACTATGATTGTCTCGTGCTCTAGCAAGGGTGTAGTTATGCCAGCTTAAGGAGAGTTTCCATCTGGAATTCTGGGGATTCTGAGGGGTATAACAAGGCCAGGGTCCTGAGAGAGGTGGCGGCTGATGCTCCTCTACGTCTGATGACTCCTGCTGCTGCATTTGCAGGTTTGCTGCTTTTGCTAAATTCCTGGTTTGCTGGTTGGAGATATCCTGACAATGAAGAGTGGACTTGCCCTACAAATTCAAATGGCCTTAACCAGCAAGTAGTAATCTAAAGAGATGGACACCCCCCTTCCCCTCTAACCTTCTTTCTCAGCCTAGTGTTGTGGGGTTGGAAGGGATTGAGGTAGAGAAAAAAAATCCAATAAAGTAGCCAAAAGTAGAGTTACATGTAATCTTGTTCCAGAGGATTCCATACCCTCTTCTGGCCTCCATGGGCACTAGGCATACATGTGGGATGCAAACATAAATATGCAAAATAGTCATGTACACAAATAAAATCCTTTAAGAAATAGTAAATCTAAGCTTATCCCAGTCTCACATTTAAACCTCTGTGAAGCTACAGAGGGTGCTGCAGGAGGGATCAATGTTTGCACCTTTTCTTCTTGCCATGTGGAGGGATCAATGTTTGCACCTTTTCCTCCTGCCATATGTCCTGTGGTCACTGTTCTGTTGCTGTGAACAGACTCACCACGACCATGGCAGCCCTATGAAGGAAAGCACTTAACTAGGGCTTGCTCCATTTCAGAGTTCATTAGTCCATTACCATTACAGCAGGCAGCAGGAAGAGAGACACTCGGCCTGGCTTGGGCTTCTGAAACTGCAAAGTCCACTCTCAGTGACACACTTTGTCCAACAAGACCACACCTCTTAAGCCATCTCCTGTAGTGCCACTCACTAGTGACTAAGTATTCAAATATGTAAGCCTCTGGGGCCCATTCTTATTCAAACCACCATCCCAAGGTTTTAAGTCATTTAGTCAGTCAGGAGCTTGGTACATGTACCACAAATATTTTGAGAAAGTGGTTTTCTAGGAATTGGATGCAAGGAATCTTACACTCTCATGTGGCACCCCGGCCTTCCAGGAACCAGAAGCAGGTCCCTGATACATGGGAAGGTCATTCTTTGACTTTCTCCTGTCTTCCCTAAAGAACTTCTTGTGACAGGTACCTTAAGAAACAAAGTCTAGCCAGAGCTACAGGCTGTAAGCCCGGTTCCAAAAAAAGGGGGGAGGGGAGGGCAGTGTCTGCACAGAAGTCTAACCAAAAACAGAAGTAAATCCGTTTTCAACAATCTTTAGGTCAAATACTAATGAACATAAACGAGAGTACAAGAGAGAAAGGCACTGCTAACTCTCGGGTCTCTCTTAGAGCTCAATGCCATCTAGCACTTTAGCTCATCTGGCTCAGGCTGTTTCAAGCTTAATTTAATTAAAATTTAGTTCTTGTCTGTTCCAAACACTCATCACCCCCATGGTTCCAATCTATGAAAGCAGTTACACTCACTGCCAGAGCTAGAAGCATAAAGCACCCTAACTGCTGCCGTAACTTCCCTAGCCCCGACCCTGCTGTAAGCAAATACAAAAGCTGACTATTCTGCTGTCAGTCTCTCAAATCCAACCACAAGTTCAGAACTGCATGTTAAGGTCAGTCTAGATAGATATTCAATTAAATGAAATCTTTATAAAAGTAACTTCTGACATTAAAATTTTAGTGCAAGCCTCCCTTTGCCTATAATTTCCCATACAACCAATGAAGCAGTTCTTTTATCCAAGGCTGTTTTCAAACAGGAAAAATCTGAAATTGAGGTACCTCTAAAGACCTGTAGACTCTCTAGACATGCAAATCAAGCAGTGTAACAAGACCACACACTGTATACCCAGAAGGAAACACAAGTTAATCAAGGCGATATACTCAACAATAACAACAAAATCCTTCTAGAAGACAGAAGAGCACAAGAGGGGTCCATAGCTAACTCTGTGTTCAGCCTTTATTACCAAAGCTGCAATGAAGAAAAACACAAACTGATCACAGAGAGGAAGACCCTCTTCTTGCTTTGGACTTGCCACAAGGCAGTCTAGACTCAGGCATAAAAATCCCAGGCGACTGCTGTGATACCCAACCCAACTAGCCAAGTTTGAAATATTAAAAGAAAAAAACCTGCCAAAATACTTTAACTTTTTAAATAAGCCATTCATTAATAAATTATGTGTGTGTGTATATATGATATATATGTATGTAGCATGTCTATACTCATTTCTATCTTCAGGGACATGAGGGAGCTCTCTCTCTTCACCTCTACCTTAAATGACCAACCTTCCCACTCTCTTATTAGCAACACATCTTTTTAAATTTTCAACTTAAATAACCAGTAAAACAACCTGAGAATACTCTACTGGAAAATAATATTTCAATTTTTACAAAATAGATTAACACCTCTGCATGGAAATTGTAATAAAAAAGTCAATGATATTCAAGTTAGCTTAAAATCTAAACGTAAGATATTTACTTCAACTGAATCAAAAGACTGAAAGCACATTCTCATTCCAAACTGTCTCTATGCTGTCCTCCCCGGCTCCTTCCCACGGCCAAACACAGCTGAAATGCTGCCCAGCCCCATTATGGATACAATTCTGAAATCCTATTTGAGAAAGAACTGTTACTGACCTAAGCTGAGCAAACATTCCCTGGGCTATGTAAGATGAATGTGCCATGGTTGGTGTCTACCTTCAAAAGGATCAGGTCAGATGAGAGGACCACTGTGGTGGTTTGAATAAAAATGACCTCCACAGGCTCCTGTTTTTGAATGCTTGGTCCACAGTTGGTGGGACTGTTTGGGAAGGATTGGTTGTGGCCTTGTTGGAGGTGGGTGGGCTTTGAGGCTTAAAAAGGCCCACCCCATTCTCTGTTAGCTCTCTCTCTGTCTCACTGTCTCAACATGTAAGCTCTCAGCCACTGACCTACAACATGCTTGCCTGCCTCCTGCCATGTTCCCCACACCATGATGGTTATAGACTCACCCTCTGGAATTGTGTGTCCCAAGTTAAATGCTTACTTTCATGTGTTGCCTTGATCATGGTGTCACTTCACAGCAACAGAAACAATAACTCAGACAACTTACTGCATAAGGCGAGGCCTGGCTCCAGGCTAATGAGACAACAAAGAAATAATGAATGACTACTGCAGAAGAGAAGCTGTAACTACTGGAAAGGATCCTGGCAGTGCCTCTAGCCCAAGCATGTGGGCACAGATAAGTAATCACATGCCACATCACAGATAGCTTACATTTTCTTCTGCTATTGATTGGGGGTGGGGGAGGGGAAGTAAAATGGAAAGGAGTCTAGAAGGGGCTAGAAGGGAGAAGACCTGGAACTGAAAACAAAGGTTTACAGAACACACAAGATAAATAATGGTATTCTGACAACATGAATGAAACCAAAATAGCAAAATAAAACTTAAAAAAAAAAGAAGGCATGAACTATATAATTCTATGTACAGCTAAAACTAGGCTGGAGAGATGGCTCAGCAGTTAAGAGCACCGACTATTCTTCCAGAGGTCCTGAGTTCAAATCCCAGCAACTACATGGTGGCTCACAACCATCGGTAATGAGATCTGATGCCCTCTTCTGGAGTGTGTGAAGATAGCTACAGTGTACTTACATATAATAAATAAATAAATCTTGAAAAAAAAACAGCTAAAACTAAACCAGGCTAAAGAAATTTAACAATGCTATTAGATTTAAGTTTCCTTAAAGTTAAGGTACTTTGAGATAATGAAATTTTCTATATATACATGAGTGGATCAATGTAAATTACAATATAGTCATTCAATTCTGTACTTTAAAGTTCACACATCACTAAAAGTTAATTATAATATGATAAAAAAAAGGCCCCTATCCAGTGCTGCCTAATCCCAAATAAGCCAGACGTATGTCCTTGCAGCCATGTACCCAGAGGGGACTACAGGCACTACATATTTAATAAGTTACTGAGACACCCACAAGACTTAAAGTACTGTGTAAGCCTCGCCTCAATTTTGAGACACTCAGCAGCTTCACCGTGTGTAGTTCTTTGTTACTCTATATTCTAAGGCCATGTTTATTGACTGATGTATTTTTATCATTTCAAAAGCTTTACTCTGGGGGGTGGTGGCGCACGCCTTTAATCCCATCCCAGCACTTGGGAGGCAGAGGCAGACAGATTTCTGAGTTCAAGGCCAGCCTGGTCTACAGAGTGAGTTCCAGGACAGCCTGGGCAAGACAGAGAAACCCTGTCTCAGGGGAAAAAAAAAAAAAAATCAAAAGCTTTACATTTCTAAAAAGTATTCTTTCACACATCAGACACAAAATGTCAGCAAAATTATGTTTTTAAAAGTCAACAGTCCTTAGAAGGCCAGTGAGAATGTTACATGAGGAAAGTCATGACAGACAGAGTGAGCTGGGGAGAAGGTTGGTAGAGGAAATGCTTGCTGTGCACATGTGCAGTATGGAGACTCAGTGTCAGACCCAACACACACACAGCATAAACACATGGTAGCCTACCGCAATTCCAGTGCTCAGAAGGCAGAGATGGCTGACCCTTTGGTGAGTTGGCTAGCGAGGTGAGGTGCAGAGAGACCTTTTCCTCCCTAAATAAAATGCAGAGTAACTAAGGAAGACACCTCAGCTCAAACTCTGGCCCCCAGACACACATCCAATACAACTAAACATGTCAGTTCTCAACGTTACAGTAACACAAAGAAATCACGGCTTAAATTTTTTGTTAAGGAAATAAAGTACATCAACAGAAGGGTACTATATTCTCTCCACTACAGAAAAACAAAAATCGAAAAAAGAAAACAAAGTCAACACATCCTGTACTACCTCGTGGGAGATCACTAGCACTGGCTACAGCAACACAAGCCACATTTTCGGACATGCTCCATGCTAGGGCCCCATGAGCATCAGGAGACCTCGGTACTAAAGCAAGAGCACTAAGACTGCTTCACTGCCCTGTGCCTGTTTACTCCTAGTAAATCAACCAAACCAAGGTGGGCAAAGAATTAAGAGCAAATTGCAAAATTTTATTGAAATTCTTTAATTCTAAACTTGTAGGCACATTTTTAAGTTATAAACTCTTTTTTTACTATTCCTACTTTGATATGTAACATTTAATAAAGTATTCTACTTACCTAAATTTTGGCTTATTAACATCTTGATGCAAGAATAATCTCATCCAAAATTAAATCAAGCCTGAAACAATACATGTAAAAAACAATCACTTAGTTTTCTTTGATTCATTTCAGGTAGGAAAAAAAAAAACCTGTATCTATAATACACTATTTTAAATTTAAAACTATCACTTTTTTTCATAAAATATCTAAAAGTGCTCGACAATTAACATGACTAGTTTAATGCTCAATAAATTGTCAAGCACCCTTTCAAGGGGAGCAATAATCTGCCCCAGCAAGAGACTGACTAGTTTAGGGGGCAGGAGAAGTGGCTCAGGAATTCCAGGCACTTGCTGCTCATGTAGAGGACCAAGGTTCAGGTCCCAGCACCCATTGGGCAGCAACAACTATCTGTAAGTCCGGGACCTCTGATGCCCTCCTTTGACCTCTGTGGGCACTGCACACACACGGTACACTTACATATATGCAAAAAGAACACTTGTACACATAAAATATTTTTAAAAGAAATATAACTTGTAGTTCTTAAAAATGTTTATACTAATGACTTTCATTAATTTTAATATTATTGATAATATTTACATTTAATGTATTATTAAATTACTTATTAAATATTAAATATGCTCATAAATATTTAGATATTATTTATATCATTTTTAATAGTACTGTTACTATTATTATCTTTAATAATAAAAAAGCAATGATAATACTGGTCTTCAGACTATGGGCAATCAGTTCTGACCCTACATGGATACTGAAGTCTGCAGACTGTCGGATTCCTAATATACAAATGGCATAGTCTCTACGTGCAGCCTAGGTCCACTCTTCCTCTCCCATGTACTTGTACACTGTTGCTTCAGTACTTCTAAAAATGAATACCATGTGAATGCTCTGCATGTGATGCTGCATTTAGAGACTGACGGTAAGAAAGACAAGTGTGTATGCACTAGGTACAAACACAACTCCCCACCCAACCCCCACAAATATTTTTAATACAGGGTTTGTTAAATCCATGGATGCAGAGCTCAGGTATGAGGAGAGGTGTTTATGAATAAAACATACTTCTAAGCCATTTCAGTGTTCATCTAATATTGTGTCCACACCAAAATAAAAGATACATTAATAAAATAATAATTTTGACAGCAGCTAACAGCAACTAAGCATAAAAGTCTGCAATGCACCATTAGAAACTCTGAGGCAACAGTCTTCCTCGATTTTATATTGAACACTTTACTCTTAAAAATCCACTAAGTGGATTTACCAAAAACTTGTCTCGCCCAATTCTGAAAACTGAGTTTTGTTTTACCCAAAATTCTATAGTCTCCCCCTGCTACCTAAAGGCAGCCTGTTATTGTAACATGCAGTTTCAGCTGTCAGCCTAGATCACTGCAGCACTTCCACTCTAAGACTTACTCGCCTCCCATTCTGTCCTTCCCAGAGCCGGATAGCCATTTTACAGCGGTCATCCTAAACACAGGTATCACTCTCTCAACTGTCCATGCACCTACCATTCTAGACATTTCCAGTTTCTATGACAAACCAAACTCTCAGCTGTCAAGCTTTTTCACATATTGATCTAAAATTCTCGGGCATCACCTACCTTCTACATCTTTAACTTTACAAATGCCTTTCCTGACAGTAATCCTAACAGACTAGATTTTAATTCCATCAATTCTATCAAAAGGGTTCTACCAGTTGTTTCATTGAATTGTGAAAACTGTGTAATTCTAAAATAGTGACTACTTTGTTTGTGCATTTCCTGACCTACAGTGTAAACAAATTGGAAACATAAGCTCTCTTATCTCAGTTTAGTACCTTAACTAGCTGGTATACTTTTGGGGGTTTTGCTTTGGTTTGGTTTGGTTTCATACAGTTTTTCAAGACAGGGGTTTCTCTAAGTAGCCCTGGCTGTCTTGAAACTCACTCTGCAGACAAGGCTGGCCTCAAATTCAGAGATCGACCTGCCTCTGCTTCCCACGGGCTGAGATTAAAGGTATGCATGCGCCATCATATCCAATTGGTACAGTTTTAAAACCATAGTAATGCAAACTGACTAAGAGATTCACATTTTCTGCGGGGCAGTGATGGTGCACGCCTTTAATCCCAGCACTTGGAAGGCAGAGGCAGGCGGATTTCTGAGTTCAAGGCCAGCCTGGTCTACAGAGTGAGTTCCAGGACAGCCAGGGCTATACAGAGAAACCCTGTCTCAAAAAAACAAAAAGAAGAGGAGAGGAGAGGAGAGGAGAGGAGGGAGGGAGAGAGAGAGAGAGAGAGAGAGAGGGAGAGAGAGAGAGAGAGAGAGATTCACATTTTCGAATTCTAACATGTATTTGAAATAAAATAATCAAGTAAAAGTAATAAATTCAGTTCACATTTTCAAGAAATAAGGGAAAGTTCACTTCTATTTCTGGCTATATCAACACTAACAAATAACTACATTAGCTCACAATAATAGCTGATAATAAACAGCCCAGAGGTATCTTCTATTCAATCAGTCTATTCACTAGGACCAGGAATTAGTTGTTAAGGATTTCTATCTCTACAGAAAGTGTGAACCAGAAATCCTAACTCATGTCAGTATTTCGCAGGAGAGCCTGGAGAGACCAACAAATATAGTTTGGGCACGGATGACGTCAGTGCGTTAGAAAAGGGCGTCTAAATGTGCAGAGAAAGCACCTGGGAGTTACTACACAGTCTGCTCTGCCACCGTCCTTTCTATTTCTTAGGGTCTACATCGAGACCTGCAAGTTTGCCTTTCTGAGAAGTAGTGCATTTCCTGAGTGATGCTGTTCTGGGGACTACACTGAGGGACCACAGACATCCAGTCCTTGAGCTGTCTGGATGAGAACGCTGCTTCCCCAGTACCAGGGTTATTCTACTTGCCTGGAACTGCACACATGACCTGTCACAAACCAAACACAATGCTATTCAAGGTCCACTGTAAATGTCTGCGTGACAGGCTATAAAGCACGCGTGTCTTCATAAGACACCACCCTCGTCTCCTCAAGCTCGGCATGCTGTCTCGCAGAGGCAAAGTCTTCGCTGATAAGACTGGTAAGTGGTTTAGAATGTTACACAAACAAGTTAGTTAGACCCTGACAAAGATGGGAGGAGTCCTCTGGCCTGACAACACACACAGTTAAGGTGTCCCCACCTGCCTTGTGTCATCCTTCCTGTTGTGACCTGAGAATGTTGATCTGAAGATTGGGAAGCAGACACTGCAACACATCTACAGACCCAGATGCCCAAACTCATGGAAATGACTGCTTTTGTTTTTTACAGAGATTTATTAATTTCATGTCTATGAGTACACTGTAGCTATCTTCAGACACACCAGGAGGAGGCATCAGATTCCATTACAAATGATTGTCGGCCACCATGTGGTTGCTGAGAATTGAACTCAGGACCGCTGAGCCATCTCTTCAGCCTCCATGGGAATGATTTCTATGCAGAAATCATTGGTGTACTGTGTAAGCAATGCATTTGGTTATGGAGAGAGGAGGGTGATAGGATTATCTTGGATTATCTGTTGTGTCCTGAGTGAAAGTACACTTAACTGTGTGAGGAGACTGGCGGGAAACAGGAGGAGGAGAATGCGTGGCCTTGACTGGGAAGTATGGCCACAGGAGCACCACCAGCAGCCTCATGAAGAAGCAAGAGATAGGTGCGACTTCAGCCCTCTTCTCTCTGCATCGCTAGGCTAGGAACAAACAACCAGCCACCACGCCTCTCCTGTTCCCTACCCTTGACTCCTAACCCCCCTACCTCAGCACAGGATCTACAACCTCACATACAGCAAATGCTCAGAGCTATTTTGGTGATTCTCCCCACCCCCACCCCAGGCTTTTCACTTCATAGCTCAGCCAGGCCTTGAACTTGCCATCTTGCCCCAGCCTCCTGAAAAGCTGTGACTCCTAGCTTCCACAAGTGGCCATCTATTCGTTCCTTCAAATGTCCTACATGGAAGCCCTGACCCCTGACTACATGTAGAGGAAGAGTGCTTCAGGAGGCAAATAATGAGCCAGGGCCCAAGAATGAATGCATAACCTAGTACTGGGAGTGACAGCACAAGAACAAACACCAGTTGTGCACCCGAGGAAAGGCTCCCTGCAAACACCTCAGGAGAGAAACCTGTACACTCACCATCACCTTCCAGCCTCCATCACCGTTAGGCATTTTATCACAGCAGGCCAAGTAGACTAATACACATAAAAGGATACTTATGGTTATAAAAGACTGTAAATCTGCCAACTATACAGTAAAAATTATTAAACCATTAAATTTTGCTAAGTACATGTACCACAAGACAAAACCAAACCACAGTACAAATGAAGTAACTCCTGCTGTTCTTTCACTTGTCTGTTCAAAATTAGGAAAGAAAAACAAACTTCAAATTGTATGTTCACCCAAAATCACACCGGCACACTTTCGAAAAATTTATGTTTTAAAACTTATTTTTAGCTAAGAAATAATAATTGTTACTACATATTTGTTATAGAAAGGTGTGGTGGCACACGCCTTTGATCCCAGCATATGGGAGGCAGAGGCAGGTGGGTCTGGAGTTTGAGGCCAGCCTGGTTTAGAGAGTGAAGTCTGAGACTGCCAAAGCTACATAGAAAAACCCTGTTTCAGTAAATTTTCCTGAACAGAACACCAATGGCTTATGCTCTAAGATCAAGAATTGACAAATGGGACCTCATAAAATTTCAAAGCTTCTGTAAGGCAAAAGACACTGTCAATAGGACAAAATGGCAACCAACAGATTGGGAAAAGATCTTTACCAATCTTACATCCGACAGAGGGCTAACATCCAATATATACAAATAACTCAAGAAGTTAGACTGCAGAGAAACAAATAACCCTATTAAAAAATGGGGTACAGGGCTAAAAATAGAATTCTCAACTGACGAATACCGAATGGTTGAGAAGCACCTAAAGAAATGTTCAACATCCTTAGTCATCAGGGAAATGCAAATCAAAGCAACCCTGAGATTCCACCTCACACCAGATTGGCTAGGATCAAAAACTCAGGTGACAGCAGATGCTGGAGAGGTTGTGGAGAAAGAGGAACACTCCTTCATTGCTGGTGGGATTGCAAGCTGGTACAACCACTCTGGAAATCAGTGTGGCGGTTCCTCTGGAAATTGGACATAGTACTACCAGAGGACCCAGCTATACCACTCCTGGGCATATACCCAGAAGATGCTCCAACGTGTAATAAGGACACATGCTCCACTATGTTCATAGCAACTTTATTTATAATAGCCAAAAGCTGGAAAGAACCCAGATGTCCTTCAACAGAGGAATAGATACAGAAAATGTGGAACATTTACACAATGGAGTACTACTCAGCTATTAAAAACAGTGGATTTATGAAATTCTTAGGGAAATGGATGGATCTGGAAAATATCGTCCCGAGTGAGGTAACCCAATCACAAAAGAACACACATGGTAATGCACTCACTGATAAGTGGATATTAGCCCAGAAGCTCAGAATACAGGAAGAACAACCCACAAACCACAAGAAACTCAAGTAGAAGGAAGACCAAGGTGTGGATACTTCAGTCCTTCTTAGAAGAGGGAACAAAATACTCATGTTAGAGTTGCAGAGATAAAGTATGGAGCAGAGACTGAAGGAAGGACAAACCAGAGACTGCTCTACCTGGGAATCCTTCCCATATTCAATCACCAAACCCAGACACTAATGTGGATGTCAGCAAGTGCTTGCTGCTGACAGGAGCTTGATATAGCTGTCTCCTGAGCGGCTCTGACAATACCTGACTAATACAGAAGTAGAGGCTCACAGCCATCCATAAGACTGAGCACAGGGTCCCCAATGAAGGAGCTAGAGAAAGGACCCAAGGAGCTGAAGGGGTCTACAGTCCCTTAGGAGGAACAACAATATGAACTAACTAGTACCTGTTAGCATCACCGAATGCCTGCACCTATGGATAGGCGGGACCACAGACCTGTTGCTAAGGGCAACAGCCACCATATTCCCAAAATCCCTAGGGCTCGCCTCCCACCTTTACAACTCATATAAGTACGGGGAACATTCCTTTCTCTTTCTCTCTCTCTCTCCCTCCTCTCTTTCCGTGCTACTGCCCCCTCTCTCCCTCTCAATTAAACCTCTTACACGTGGAACTGCTTGAGCCTAGTGTGGAGGGCGCCGTCCAAACACATCAGTACCATCCTCAGAGCTCCCAGGGACTAAACCACAACCAAAGAGCACACATATGGGGACTCGTGGCTCCAGCTGCATATGTAGCAGAATATGGCCTAGTTGATCATCAATGGGAGAAGAGGCCCTTGGCCCTGTAAATGTTCTATGCCCCAGTGTAGGGGAATGCCAGGGTCAGGAAGCAGGAGAGGGTGAGTTGGTGGGGGGTAGCGGGGAGGGAAATAGAGTGATTTTTTTTTCCAGAGGGGAAACCAGGAAAGGGAGAACATTTGAAATGTAAATAAAGAAAATATCTATTTTTTTTAAAGTAAATTTAAAAAAAGGAGAAAAAAAAAAAGAAAACCCGTTTCAAAAACAAAACCAAACCAAATCAATTCAAATAAACAAACAAACAAAAAAATCACACACATTACTAAGGGGTAAATGTCATGTTTTGACCTGGGTTTACACTGTCAGATAACTTAAGGTTTAATGGTGAATCATTTCCCTCTACTCTTAGAAACTCTGAAATATACAAGGCATTGTCAGTCCCCACTCTGTGTAATACATTATATCTCTTATTCTATCCAAATTTTGTGTTCTTTGATCAATACTTAATGCTTTCCTGAACATATCTATTTCTGGCCTAAGGAAAACCTTTATTCCTGCTGCTCCTTATGCATGTGAGGTCATGTGCTGCTGCATGCTGTCTTTTCATTGGCATAAGGTCCCCCATCATGTTCATCCGCTTAGTCTCCGCTGAAAGCTGAGCAGCAGTCCACCCTGTACATACACATCCTTCCTTACTCACACATGTGATGATGGACAGCTGGCCTTCATCCATATGTCTAACTATCATAATCACTACTATAGCTGCTTGGGAGCACAGACAGCTCTGTGCTCGCATATTTTAGTTTCTGTGGAAATGCAGACACAAGTGGGGCTGCTGGACTGCACTGACCAGTCTGTTCATGTTCCTGCTCTCCAAAAAGGCTCTACTAAATGACATTCCTCTGCAGTCCACGAGTGTCCTCTTTTCTCTGCACCCTTACCAAAACCAGCACCAGTTACCTTCAACTTTTCCTGTTGTTTTCAAAGGAGCACTTTCAAAGTCATACCCAACTGGTAGCAGAATAGTAATATTTCTACATAAGCAGTAGGGAGGAAAGGAAAAAGCACCAGAGGGCAGCACAGCTACTGTACCTCAGCAGGGTTCAGGAGAGGACTTGAAACCGTCAAATATGTCTTCCTAACACCACTCATTATATTCTAATCATGAGAAAAACAAATTCCAACAGAGATCTTCTAAGGTAGCTAACCAATACATTTCAAAGTGTTAAAGTCATTCAAAACATCGTAAAGAATCTACAGAAAAATGATCAGCAAATGTTAGGTGCTATACTGAACAGAAGAGGAATAATGGATAAGAAAGGTCTCTAGTTAGTAGTATGTGACAAGATCGGTTCCATAATGATAACAAAAGTGCCATAATGGTATCTGCTGTGAAATGGGAAATGTGCTCAACAGACAAATATATTTTAGAAAACAACATATTTCAGAAAAGTAATCAGATGTTCAGATACACACAAACTACCAAACAAGTGTCAAGAGTTTAAGAATATAAAAGCCTCTATCTGACTTTAATACAATGAAACTAAAGCCAATAGCAGAAGGGAAACAGAGAATTTATACGTCAGTGGAAGGTTAGCATCTTGTTCTCACAGTAAATCTGTGAAAGGTCACCTCTGAGACAAGCCCTGGATAAATATGTAGCCCAGGCTACCTAAAGTCCTAGAATTCAGAGGCATTTGCTGTACCAATCGATGCATCTAAATAGACATCACTAGGGATTTAGAAACTATGCCAAGGAACTAGAAAAAGAACTAAGCTAAAACAAATTAGAAAGAAGGACAGGAAAAAAGCTAACACACTGATAAATGAAAAAGACCCGCAACACTAAAAACCGAGAAGACTCACTAGAAACAGAAACGAAAGAGGCCACTGCAAAAAGCCAATGGTGGGAGATCATACGAGAAGGTTGTGAACAACAGTGGCCAACAGATGAGAACACCACAAGTGAATGTATACTTAAAGAGACAACTACTAGGGATAAGAAATAGCAGTTAACAGAATTTGTTGCCTTTCCAGCAGACCCAAGTTTAGCTCCTGGTACCCAGTTTGTGTAACTCACAACCAGTAACTCCAGCTCCAGGGGATACAATGCCCTCTTCTAGACTCTGTAGGCCCCGATACTCAAATGCTCACACCCACACAGAGACACAGTATATATGCATACTTCAAAATAAATCATATATACACACACACACACACACACACACACACACACACACACTAAAACTTAAGTCATAAGAGAAGTAAAATCACTGAATAATCCATGACTATTAAGAGGATTAGATGTTATTATGGTTTGCATCTGACATGCCCCCCAAATGCTTGTGCTCTGAAGATCTGGTCCCCAGCTAGTGGTACTATTTTTAAAGGCTGTAGAATCTTCATGAGTCAGATGTAGGTCTGCTGGGGTGAGCCTCTGAAAGCTTACAGGTTCCTGTCACAAACTGCACTGCCATAACCTGAGCACCAGACTGACAAGCTCTAAGATCACGAGCCATCACAAACCACATCTCTCCTAAAGTCGGTCTTGTCAAGCACTTTAGTCCAGAGTCATGAGTAACAAGATTCAGAAACTAAACATTTTCAACTAAGGGGCTAGAGAGAGGGTTGAGTGATTCAAAGCACTTGGTACTCTTGCAGAGGACCCAGGTTCAATTCCCAGCACATATACACAGTGGCTTACAACTATCTAGCTCCAACTCTAGGGGTTCTGACACCCTCATCTAGTCTCCGTGATGCACACATACACATTCAAGCAAAACACTGATTTTCTAAAATTCCTTTTTAGAAAATTTCCAACTAAAAAAAGCTCAGTAACAGAGAGCCTCTAGAGAATTCTACCAAAACTTAAAAAGAGTTAACATAAGGTTAGCATTATCTTGAAACCAAATCAAGACAAAGGCACAAGAAGAAAACTAATCTAGTATCTTTAAAGAAGGATGCAAATGACTTGAGCAAAGGATTGTCAAAACAATCCACAAGCACAGAGGGCAAGTCTGCGCCACCAGTACGCCACCAGTACGTGAGTCACCTTCCTGGGCAGCTAGGGCAGATCAACACAAGATCAATCAACACAACAATAATCAACGTTGTCCACAGTGAGGGGGACGGAGCGGGGGGAGCTTTCTCAGTTGATACACAAAACCCACCCAACCAAACTCAGCACTACTTTATTATAAAACTAAATGTGGCAAACACTTCAAGCTAATTAAAACTATACAATTAAAGGGTATCTAACCTTTTTACACCATAGCGTGATGCTGTCATCTACAAACATGTTGGGCAATATTCACAGCTTTCATGGACACCCAATGTGCAGACCATAGACTGCAAGGATTACATGTGTGAAAAGCCCACAACTGTCACACAAGAGTCAGAGACTGAACATGTTTCCTTTAAGATCAGGAACAAACCAAACTTCCTATTCTTACCATTCCCATCCAACCCAGCACCAGAAATTCATATGTAGCAATTAGGTAAGTAATAAAATACATCCAATTCAGAAAAAGGAAAAATGTTCTTTGTCAAATGATGATATGATACTAAATGAAGAATACTTTAAAGAGTACAAAATAAAATCCTGTTGCTACTAATTAAGAAATTGAGCAATATAGCAGAATACAAAGTCAACACATTAAAAACACCCATTACTTATATATACAACAATGATCAATAAAAAAAAGCTGAAAAAACAACTTCATCTATAATAGCACCAAAAATATTTAGGAATTAACCAAGAAATTATACTATGAAAATCCTAACAATGATATTAAAGACATGAATAAATACATAGTTAACCTAGCAAAATCACCTAAAGCAATCTACAATCAATGCAACCTCGTCAAAATCTTTTGACAGTTTTATAGTAACAGAAAGAGTTAAAAAGAGCCAAGCCAATCTTGAATAAAAGCAATGCAGTTGGAGACCTGACTCTTCCTGATTTTAAAACATAGTGAAAAAAATCAGTATTATCAACAGACTAGTATAATGACATAAAGACAAACCCATGGATCAAAACAACCCAGAAAGAAACCTGACATCCGGCTAGCCGGTTTTTCATAAGAATACCAAGAACACATAGTGGGGAAACATCTCTCCAAAAATTATTTTGGGCCAGGCAGTGGTGGCACACACCTTTAGTCCCAGCACTTGGGAGGCAGAGGCAGGCAGATTTCTGAGTTCGAGGCCAGCCTGGTCTACAGATTGAGTTCCAGGACAGCCAAGACTACACAGAGAAACAGTGTCTTGAAAAACAAAAAACAAAACCAAAAAAAAAGAGTTATCGCTCATAATCTGTAATTTGCCAACATTTCAACAACTGGAGAGGTTGTAATTCAATACATAAACAAAATCTTCCAAAATCTCATAACATACTTTATTAAACATACTATTTTAAATGGATAACATAAAAATTCCTATAAAATTGCAGTAAAAATTAACATACTTTAATAGGCTGAATCAAAACAGAATTCAGGAGCTGAAGAAATAGCTTATCAACTAAGACTAGACTGGCTACCCTAGAAACTCCTTTAGCTGAACTGACCTGAACATCCCCTTTTGAAGACCAGCTTTCATGGTACTAGAAGGCACCATTTGAGCTTCCAACAAAAGGAGCTAACCAACAGTCACACACAGCTAAGATGCTTCTGAACCATACCAACAGCAGCAGGGTGCAATCACTAAGGGAGCAGCAGAGGCTTTCGAACCTTGGCAGGAACCAGCAACAAGACTCATTCAACAAGAAGGAACATGCCTGGAAACCTAGCTAATTGCTCAGTGCTGGTGAACTCAGTTAATGGAGGAGAGCCTTCAATCACTATTAAACCAGCACAATCACTGACTAGTTTCTAAACGTTTGTCCTTAAACTCACAGGTAAGTGTGGCCCTTATCCCTCATCAAGGAAACTGTTTGCATCAGGCAGAGACCACTACAGAAACTACAACCGATCGAAATGTAGAGCTGTGGAGTCTAGCCCCAGTGGACACATCTACAAAACATCCTGCACCTAAGGCTTAGGGAACATTCAGAAGAGGGGGCAAGAATATTTTAAGGGCCAGAGGATCAGGGAGTTTACTGTGAGACTGTCTCCTAATGTCAGAAGCTGCACCCACAAGTCTCACCAACAAGACTGCCAGAACATGAGCTGACCCAGGATGGTACCGATGGACACAACACAGCAGATGAAGAAACCCCATGGGGCCTCAACTCTACAAAAAGAACTCTAGGCAACAGAGGCAAGCTGGGACTGAGAGTCTTCCTTAGAGAAGAGCACACCAACGGGTTATCCAGTTCCAACAGTCAGCTCCAAAGAGTCACATAGAATATTATATGGACTGTATAGAACATATACATATACATGTATAGAACATCTTCAAAGTTTCAAAAAGCTAGAATATTCCCAAACTCTGCTAGGACAATATGAGTCACACACCAAAAGCAGACAATCATTTTTATCAAAAAAAATTCTAATACCCCTTACAAATGTAAGCCATAAAATTTCACTCTACGAACACCCCTAATCCAAAAATCTGAACTCTAAAGCTCCTAAATCCAAAACTTTAGGGGCATCTGATAGTCTACTGGTATTTTCCACTTAAATATTCAGAACAGCCAGGTGGTGGTGGTGCATGCCTTTAATCCAGCTCTTGGGAGGCAGAGGCAGGCAGATTTCTGAGTTCGAGGCCAGCCTGGTCTACAGAGTGAGTTCCAGGACAGCCAGGGCTACACAGAGAAACCCTGTCTCGAAAAAAAACCCAAAAAAACAAAACAAAACAAAAAAAGACCTCTGAAATCTTCAACAGTTCTGGTTCCAGGGGCTGGAAAGGGCTCAACCAGGGTTTTGTTTTTCCCAAAACCACGTAGAACTGTTTCTCCTCCCATCCCAATCTGAACTGGCTCCTCTTCAAACACTCGTTCTTGGTTCTCCCTCTGCCACTACAGGAATTCTATGCACTCAACTCTAGAATGGGATCGTTCCTCTCTGAGTTAACGCCATCATTTCTTATTTAACATGTGCCTTTCAGTAGCCTCCTGAGGCATCTGCACCTGAGCTAAAAATTCCAACCAGATTTTGGCTTTCTACCTGCTCCCACACCTGACAACAGAGTGCAAAAGGGGCATAGAGTGCCTTTCCTGCAGTCTTGAAAGTATTCCCACTACCAACTATTCCAATGCTGACTTGTAATCCTTTTCTTGAGTAAGGGAAAGCACTTCCTTTATTTCTGCTTGTCTCAAACTTCAGCATGGACATGTTTTCAAACACTGCTAAACATTCTGTAAGGCATCTGTGCTTTTTTGGGGACTGAATCCAAGTGATAGGCAAGTGCTCTATCACCGAGCTATAGCCCAGCCTGACCCCCCCCCCCTACTATTTTTGTTTTGTTTTGTAGACACTGTCTTACTACATCACCCAGGTTGAACCTCAACTAGTTCCATATCCCATATGCAGTTCTCAAATTGCAATCCTGCTTCAGGTACAAATGTCCCATGGACAGGCTCTAGTGAACCCCACTGTTATGTAAAACTCAACCCTTGCTCAATCACTTAGTTTCTCTGTCCATTTCTCCTAGTCTGTAATTTGTTTTTCCCATGTTGAACCTCCAAAGTGTTCTAATTTTACCTCCTCTGCTGTGTACCCATTTTTACCTTTTGTGGGAGACTTGACTTTACCATTCAATCTTCTATTAAGATTCTGAACTCCCAACTCTCATGCGTGTAGTGTTCTCAACTTCCCATCCTGTTACTCCATAGTCTACATTTCTATGACTCTTCCTTAATTTGTAAACATCTTATTGTGTTCTTGCAGCACATCTATTTCTACTTCCTTCTCTACCATTCTTGGCCCATTCTCACATATCTGATGATCCTCAGTTCTAAGAGTAAACACTTTTTAAAGCTGCTCAGAAGCTGTCTGTGTGGGTAGTACCACTACAGTGTACAGCAGAACCAGTACCTGGGTCTTCTACTATCAACTGACATTTGTTTTTTTATCACATTAGTGTGCTGTAAAAGGATGAATTTTCCGATCTTGCATTGGGATAGGATCCCGACAGCCACAGCTGAGAGGAGAAAACAGGCTGGTGTTGATTACTAGTGCAGCATGTAGCTATCTGGTCTACCCGAGTTCAGGTATGAGAGCCTTGCCCTGAGCTGTGCCTACTTATTCTCATCTACACAGATCTTCCAGTTCAGACTAAGAAAAGAAATTTGAAGGGAAAAGATGAATGAGTGTTGCCTGTTTCACAAACTTACTAGTCCCTGCATCCACCAACTCAAGACCAACTGTAGGCCCCTTCCACTGAGCATTAGTAGGTTTCTCTATAAGGGTAGTCACCACTTGCTGCCAGGGTGTACTTTAGTGATCATTCTTTTAATCTCGTATTATAATTCTAGTAGGATGCTGATACTAAACAACTCTTTAACCTACCATGTTCAAATAAAGGATGATATTGTTTTCACTTTCGAGCAAGGAATGGTAGTTACTCTGGTTACTATCACTTAACTTTAAGTTTTACTACACACAGTAAAATAACAGTCTATAGAATTTCTCTTCTATAAAATTAAAACCCTCTTTGAGGCTAATATACAACCTTCTTTAAAATACTTCTATGCAGGAGTGGCAAGTGATCACAGTTCACATGTCATCTCTCTAGCCCCCAATATAAAACTTTCTAAAGCTTCCCCCCCCCCCCCCCCCCACAGGGTTCCTCTGTGTAGCCCTGGCTGTCCTGGAACTCACTCTGTAGACTAGGCTGGCCTCGAACTCGGAAATCCGCCTGCCTCTGCCTCCCAAGTGCTGGGATTAAAGGCATGCACCACCACCGCCCGGCTAAAACATTTTTTAATAAAATCGAATCACAGGAATGAGAAAATATGTACTCTCCTGGGAACATTAGGAATATTTTATTAAATAAAACATTTATATTCAAATAAGTCCAGTCTTTAGTTAGGGTTTACTTGATTTATAAAATTCTAAAGGGGAATTAAAATTCAACCCTGGGGTTATCAACTTGAGAAATACTATTGTTTATGTCTCAAAGCAATGTTTTTTTTCTTGTTTTCTTTTTTCTTTTGTTTTTTTTTTTTTTTTTTTTGAGACAGGATTTCCCTCTATAGCCCTGGCTGTCCTGTCAATTTTTTTATCACAAATTTAATTAAGCCTAATACTGTGTTTAATACACTGAATAGTTAAACAATTAAATTCCTCTTTCACTCAATTGGTTTAGCACAGAGGTAGTTTGCTTTAGTGTCTTAGTATTGTTTTCACCGTTTTTTTTGTTTGTTTTCATTAGTTATCACTTGTTAAAAACACACCAAGGCCAGGCAGAGTAGCACAAGCCTTTAACTACAGCTCAGGAGGCAGGTGGATCACTGAGTTTGCAGCCAGGCCAGCTTAGTTTACAGAGTGAGATCCTGTCTTAAACAAAGAGAAGGGAAGGGAAGGGGAGGGGGGGGACAGAAGGAGGAGGAAGAGGGGGAGGGGAAGGAAGGGGGGGGGGAGGAAAAAGAAAAACAAAACAAAACCCAGCAAATTTTTAATGGATAAGAAGTAGAAATCAGGGCTGGAGAGATGGCTCAGTGGTTAAGAGCACTGGCTGCTCTTCCAGAGGTCCTGAGTTCAAATCCCAACAACCACATGGTGGCTCAAACCATCTGTAATGGAATCTAGCACCCTCTTCTGGTGTGTCTGAAGAGAGCTACAGTGTACTCAAATAAATAAATAAATAAATAAATAAGAAGTAGAAATCAATTGTCTCAGGTAATTACATTTGAAAAGAAAACTACTGAATCAGGCTTAGAAAAAAAGATAACCAGGAGGCAGCCAGAAAAGCAATTCCCCCAGCAAAGGGAGTCTACCCAGAGTGCCTTTATAACAGCCTAGCCAGCCATAGGCATTTACCACATCACACAGGACTTCTGAAATTGCCTCTAGGTCCTCCATCTTTCCTATGCAAAGTGCTTCCAAAGATGCAGGTTCAGAGTGTCTGACAGTCTTGTAATGTCCCAGTGCCCTTCTCAGAGTTCGTCTGCTCCTGAGGGTACCCATTTTTTCATTACTACTCAACTTACAAGCACCCACAGCCACAGCAAGCATGCCAGTGGTTCCGCTGCACCCACAGCTCAGGAGCCACAGTGGGAGGAGTAGGGGTTGAGGGAGCTTTGCTTCCTTGTGCCCACACACTATCAAAGAGCGCTTTTCTGCTGCCTCTCCTTGCTCACCCTATCTATATGAACTCCCAGGTTGAAAAATGTAGATGAAACCTCTAGTTCCCACTTGACAGCAGGGAAATGTCTTTCCTTTAGCTGATTTGGGGGACAAAAGGTAATCCAGAGTCAAATTTAACTATTTTCCCATGTTTCTAAAAGCTATTATTAGGTCTCTGTAAGCTAATACCATTATGGCTAAAATATAAGTTTATTTCAAAACTAACACGTTACTAACTTAAAACTGTAAGACTCCATTTACTCCAATATTTTTGAACTCTTTCTTTTAAAAGGCAGAATATTTATTTAATGTTATTATGGCTCTAACTTTCATGTTTTTCCTAATTCTATTCCAAGAATAATCTTCTACACATACATTTCTAGACATTATAAAGCATAATATACATTCAATCAAGGAGTTTTTTAGAAATTCTAGTAAAGATAAATTATCTGAACTATAAAAACATGTACCAGTCACGGAACTTAATGTGTAAGTATTTCCTGCTAGTGCAGAGCACAGGCACAGCTCAGAGGCAGAGCGCCTGGCCAAACGTGAGGCCTAACTTCTTCCCACCTCTAGTGCAGGGGAAAGTGTCTCCAAGTGCTAAGCTTTCAAAATAGGTACCTATTTAATAACAGAAACTGATGGTCCAGATCATTAACTTTAACTATTGCCTGGTTTTCAGCTCTTATATCAATTGTCTTACACTATGACCAACATGTTATTTTAATTAAAATTCAGCATCACATTCCATTGAACTCAAATATTTCATCCAAAATTCAATCATTACAGTACAACTTTCTTGGGTTTTAATGTGGGTTTTGTTTTTGGAGAAAGGTCTGTGTAGCCCTGACTGTCAGTATGTAGAGCTCACTATGTAGACCAAGCCAGTCTCGAGTGTTCTTACACCAAACTTTTTTTGTTTTTTTTTTGGTTTTTTTTTTTTTTTTTGGTTTTTTGAGACAGGTTTTCTCTGTGTAGCCCTGGCTGTCCTGGAACTCACTCTGTAGACCAGGCTGGCCTCGAACTCAAATCCACCTGCCTCTGCCTCCCAAGTGCTGGGATTAAAGGCATGCGCCACCACTGCCCGGCTACACCAAACTTTTAACAAAAACTCAAGTCCCTGAGTCTTCTATGGAAAGACCTATGTAATTTTAAAATTTATAACTCAGGGCTAGAAAGATGGCTCAGTGGTTACAAACACTCACTGCTCTTCCAAAGGTCCCAAGTCCAATTCCCAGCACCTGCATGGCAGTTCACAACTGCCTGATGCCGTCTTCTGGTGTGCAGATGTACATGCAGAAAAGCACCCATATCTATATAAATGCATAAATAAATTTTAAAAATTTATAACTCAATGTAAACTATATCACCAACTAAATGGTTGAATACAGAAAATTGTAGCACTGTTCCACTTTGTGAATAGTACCAGGCACGTATATGTTCCTGCCAGGGCATGCGTTCATGTCTGTTCATTTATTCACAGGTATGCCTGCTTGTCAATTCAGCTACACTTACACTGGCCTGTGAAGGAGCTCCACAGACCCACCTGCCTCCTCAACCGCCATCCCACCCCCACCACCCCCACACCCACCCACTCACCCCTCTCTCTCTCCCTCCCTCCCTCACACACATACAAACACACACACCTCTCCCCTTCTCTTCCTCTTCTACCCCACAGGAACTTGAAACTACAAATACACAAATCTGTACTCAGCTTTTACCAAATTCAAGCCCTCACACTTCTCCAGCACCAAGTGGCTTAGTTTTTATTTAGTTCTGTACTATGTGATTAGGAGCCTCAGTATTTCATGTTATCAATTTTTTTTAATCCATCTTCTGCTGGATGTGGTGACACACAGCTTTAAACCCAGCATTTGGGAAGCAGAGGCAAGGACAAATCTGTGTGTGTGTGAAGTTGACTTCATCTACATGGTGAATTTGAGGCAGTAGTTTGAAAACTGGTCTCAAAAACATACCCACCCCCCATCCTCCCTCTTAGTGTCTCCGCTGCTCTGTCTGGCCCTTCAACTTTACTCACCTCCCCAAGCATATTCTCCATACCTTTTTTTCTTTTTCATAGAATTCTGGTCAATTAATAATCAGTGAAACCTTTTCAAATCTCCAAGGAAAATTTCAGATTCCTCCAGTTCATGCTACAATGTATCAAGTTTATTTGTGTTACCTTTGTTTTAAAATTAATTCTAGTAAAGAAAATGACTACATCCCATAATTCCCACCACTAATTTTCTGTGAACTGCCATTTCTCTCTGCTAAGTCCGTGTATCTATTCCTAACACTTCTTCAAAATGAAGGTACATTATTTTACAGAGCAGCTTTACTAAACAACCCACACACATTTGTGCCCAGCAACTCTGCAGAGTACCCCCGGCAGACACTGCGCCGACTGCTCAACCATCCTCTATGGAGACAGTGCAGGGCAGCTGTTTTCTGGTTTTGTTAATTACTTCAGGTCTT
Organism: Montemys delectorum; assembly: GCA_019843815.1. NCBI lineage: Eukaryota > Metazoa > Chordata > Mammalia > Rodentia > Muridae > Montemys > Montemys delectorum. The sequence continues at coordinate 25,500 of JADRCD010220380.1, forward strand.
TAACAAGTAGTTCCTCAAAGAATTTGTTGGACTTTTGGATTTCCATAGAGAAAATTACTTTTTAGTCTGGATTTCTGCCCTGCCTCTATTTTTTAAAAGTATAAGCACAGATTGTCAATTCTGTTTGACGTAAACAAAATTTTTAAACATAATAAATAACATAGAAAACTTATTCTATCACTCCAGGTTCAAATACATGTGGTAGGCAGATTTCCCCTGTAAACCATATCACTTTTACTGATACTGTAATTTTCAACTCTGTAATGTTTACAGATTTGTTCTGCATTTAATCTCCATGGCTCCTATTTAGATATTTGTTGCATCCCCTGCTTGCTTGTCAAGGTAGGCTGCTCAGGCTCAGGCACTATTCAAAGTGGGACATACTGACCTTCAACTAGAAAATGCAACAAAACACATACCTGCAGTAAAAACTATTTTTGCAATAAAAAGTTTCAAACAGTTAAAAAAAAAAGTAAGGCTATGAAAAGTAGGGCATGCTGTAATACAATGTTTCTGAAAACAAAACCAAATTTCTCAAAACCAAACTCACAAATGGTTATCCAACAGCACAGTAACATAAAACATGTTCTTCAGGTTTTCTACATACAAACGCTTCAATGACATTGGAATTACTTTGTGAATTCCTAAATCCAGTACAAAAAGACCCCCACTTTTATAAAATCTTAATATTTTGAAGTCAAAGCATATACTTTAATATCTGGTCTACCCAATTGTACATTAGCCCTAGTCTCCTACCCTAATAAAAACATACAGTTATACCCTAATAAAAGATACAGTTAGTCATCGCTTCAAGACAACTATGCAAATTCTCAAGAGAACCAATATATTAAATACATTTATTCCAAAAAAATTCTTCACATGGAATACAAATTTTTATTCATTAGCTTGAACACATTCATAATCTAAATGTTAATAATAAAATCTTTTATGGCAATTTCTACAGAATATACAAAACATATCCATTCTTCAAAACTACATATAATAAAATGTAAAGATATATATTTTCTTTACCATAACTCTAAGTCCTCTAGATTTCGGGGAAAAAGAAATTCTCTCCAAAGCACCAGTTTAAGATATTATACCACTATAAGGTTTCCACTGCTTAGCATTAATAAATAACAGTTATGTAATTACTGCTTCTAACTGAAGAGAAAATTCAAACACTGTAAGCAAACATCATGATAAGCAATTACATTTTTCCATTTCTTTCTTCTTTCTGTGGAGATGAGGGGTGGGGAGGATGGTTGAGACGGGCTCACATGGCCCAAGATGGTCTCATTAACCTTGTAGCCAGAAAATAACCTTCAACTCCCAAACCCACATGCTAGGATAGCAGGCCAGCATCATCCTGGCCAGCATCCCAGCATCCCATCACAATGTTCAGTTGGTAAAGCCTCCTTTCTAGGCTTTAACTATTTATACCCATATGCAACAGCCTAGAAGGTTAGGCTCCAGTTATTCATAGGTTAACAACAAATGCCAGAATCCTTTTACTTAAGAGGTGGATACTTTAACTGTAAAACAATTTATTACTACGTCCACAATTACAGTAAGAACTTGTCAAATACCTTATTAAGCTCCCTGAAAAACCTCAGTTAATCTAGAACTGACTATTAAAAAGGCTCCAGGAGGCATCTGTTAAGGGGACAATCCACATACTTCTTGTCTATATACATAAATAATACTATAATGAAAAGACAGCTGTTAGCTGTCGGGGCAATTCAAGTCTCTAAATTCTAAAAAGACCTTCCAGGTCATAACACCAACCACTAAATGATTACTTCCAGTAAAACCTGAGACAGTCCTCTCCAATCTTGGCATAAACCACAATGGGGGTAACAAGCTATCATACCAAGTGTCATCTGATTTACATCTAAAGTCATACAATCGCAAGGACATAGGACTCATTAACTCTTCCCACCCTTCCCTTCCAAGGAAAACCAGGTATGCCATCAATAAGTTCAGAAACAAAGCCAATCTATGTGATAAAAGGTCAGAACGCTGGCTCCATCTGACAGGTAATTACAAGGCAACACAGAACACCTTTTTCGGTGCAGAAATGTTATTATGTTTTGAAATACAGAGAATAGGCTAGCCTTGAACCTACAGAGATCTATCTGCCTCTATGAGAGTGCTAGAATTAGAAAAAAAATTTAAAGATTGTATTTGTGTGTGTGTATACACACGTACCACAAGTACAGTACCCACAGAGTCCTCTGAAACCTGAGTTAGGCAGTTGTGACTCTCCTGATATGGGTGCTGGGAACTGAACCCAGATCCTCTGGAAGAACAGCAAGTGCTCTTAGCCACTGAGCCATCTCCCCAGCCCCTGTAAAAAATGTTCATTTTTATGATCTAGATTTTAGGAAAAAAGCTACCTGCGTATATTCTTTGGTATTTAATAGACTTGGGTTAAGCTTTGCCTAGATAAAGCATTTAAAAACAAATCACTGTAAATCACTACAATCCATTCCTTATTTTTCAATCTTCTTAATCATTATCATACAACATTATCCCCCTACATGGGAAATCTTAGAAGAGCCACAAGCCTTTGGTATTTTTTCAGCATTTTACTTGTTCTGCATTGGCATTAATTCTCCTAAATTCCAGCCCAATATTCATAAAGTACTAATAGATTATGCATATGCACACTCCACTATATAATTATAGCCTGTGTCTCTATACCTTACATATCCTAACCCAGAATTCCAATCTAGTTGGGTTCAATGTATGCCTGCTTTAATTCTCATCCATATTTGTAAGTAATACTCTTCTCAGGCATCCCTTTTTCTCAACCGTCATTTAATTAAATTCCAACTTTACACTTCTCCAGACCCTAGAAAGGACTTTTTATACCCACACTGCCCAATTCAGTAACTGTATGTGTCTAGTCTAAATAGAAATATATGGGGGCTGGCGAGATGGCTCAGAGGGAAAGAGCATTGACTGCTCTTCCAAAGGTCCTGAGTTCAAATCCCAGCAACTACATAATGGCTCACAACCACCTGTAATGAGATCTGATGCACTCTTCTGGTGCATCTGAAGTAAGCTACAGTGTACTTTGTATAATAATAAATAAATCTTTGGGCCGGAGCCAGTGGGGATGGAGCGAGCAGGGCTGGAGCAAGCAGGGTTGACCAGAGGTCCTAAAATTCAATCCCCAACAACCACATGACGGCTTACAACTATCTGTACAGCTACAGTGTACTCACATACACGAAATAAATAAATAAATCTTTAAAAAAAAAAAAGAAATATGTGCTTTATGTCTGTAGTAGCATATGATTTTAAAAATTTGATATAGATAGCGAATATAAATATTTCCATTACATAAATATATTACAATAGCATTTTGGATATACTGGATTGAAATATATTTACATTTTGACCAATTTCTTCTTTCAGTGTGGCTACAATTGAAATTCTTATAGCTCACGTCTACTGTGCAGTACTGACCTGTACTGTAATATACCTGCAGAGTCACAGTTGGGTATCCTGTACACTTGTATGTACACATTTTCAGAGCCATGTGGAGACCAGAAGTTGGAGTTTCTCCTCAACTGCTCTACCCTTTGCTCTTTGAAAACAAGTCTTGGGCCGGAGTGAGCGGGGCCGGAGTGAGTGGGGCCAGCAGAGGTCCTGACTTCAGTTCCCAGCAGCCACAGACATGATAGCTCATGGCCATCTGTACAGCTATAGTGTACTCATACACATAAAATAAATAAAAATAAATCTTTAAAAAAAAAGAAAAGAAAACAAGGTCTCTCACTAACCAGGAGCTTACAGACTTGGCTAGACTGGCTGCTCACAAGCCCTGAGAATTAACCTGTCTACACCACCCCAGCCCTGGAATTATGGTTACACTCTGTCACACATTTCTTTTTCAAATTGATACACACACATATATATATGTATATATGTACACACACATGAAATTTACTCATTGTAGAACAGCTAAACTAAATTTCAGGTATATAATACCTCACATATTTATAACAGAGCATCTAAAATGTACAACTTCCAGGAATAACATATTAACAATTATAATACCTCACATATCTTTGAACATAAAAATTTTTTCCTCCAAATGAGAAGGTAAAAATAAATATAGCTACTGTTTGTAAAACAAATTCCTTAGAAATAAAATGGACATTAGTCCATTTGATTTTTAAAATTATGGCTATTTGTTACTTTGTTTTGTTTTTGAGAAGGGTCTACTGTGTAGCCCAGGGCAGCCTAGAACTTACTATGTGACCCAACACTTACCCTTGCTGTCCTCACCCTGACTCCCTAAACCCTGGAATTAGAGGTGTGTCTATACTTGCCTATTTTTAATATTAACTTAGTGACTTTTAACAAAGGTCATGGCATTTTAGAGTATAAAGATACAAGAAACTAACTTCAGATGGCTACATTCAGTATGCCACGTACACTTTTCCTATATCTAATTTTGAATTAAATGTCCTCCACAGAGCATGACAGCATGATTAAACTTGTAGCAATCTGAGTTCACTGAGATTGTGTTATAATTAATTTTGTGCATCTTAGTCACTCAACGAAGAAAAAAGCAGCTTCAATTTTGGCCAATCTCATCATACCAATGTCCAGCTACTGAGACAAAGAGCCTTTATACAATGGTCATAATTAACCATAATGGCAAACAAGATACTACTTAAAATAGTGGGCAGAAAATGCTGCTCATACCGCTAAGTTTTAGAACCAGGAGACAAGTACTATACAAAAGGGCAAGGATGGACAGACACACACAAGCTGAGAAGATAAAAGTGTCCCATGTCTAGGATCAAACTCAAACCTGGCGATCTGTTAACTATCATGCTTAGCTCTGAGTTACTGCCTTAGATGTAAAATGGAGATATATCCCTCGTTAGCATCACAGAAACACATACTAAGACAAACTTCATTTTATATCAATGTGATTACTACATGATGGTGCTAGGATCAGAGGCAACTTTTCAGGTCAGGAGTGACGACGGAAGACTTGTTCCTAGCACATGGGAGGCAGCAGGAAGGTCAAGGTCGCTCGCCCTCAGCTATATGATGAAGTAGGGTCCAGCATGGACAACATGAGACCCTGTCTGGAAAAAGATTATTTGAGACTTTCCCTTATTCTTTAAATTGCCGAAAACAACTTTTAAACATAAATAAAACATATTTCATGCTGACATATCTCCTTGTCTAAAATAAAAATTTTGCTAGCTTGTACAATTTTGTTTATCTTAAGAATTTGTGTCGGCTGGTGAGATGGCTCAGTCGGTAGGAGCACCAACTGCTCCTCCAGAGGTCCTGAGTTCAAATCCCAGCAACCACATGGTGGCTCACAACCATTTGTAATGAGATCTGATGCCCTCTTCTGGTGTGTCGGAAGACAGCGACAGTGTACTCACATACATAAAATAAATTAAAAAAAAAAAAAAAAAGACTTTAAAAAAAAAAAAGAATTTGTGTCTGTAATGGGGGAAGAGAAAAATATTAAAGAGGGAAAAAGAACATCGTATTAAATATGGAGGGGCACAGGAAAAAAAAAAGGGAATGGGCAAAGAAATGCTCTATTCAGAGAAATTAAAAATCTCACTCAAGACTCTCCAATGGAAAGATCCCATTTCCAGCCTCACCTGTTTTTGTGTTTGTTTCTAGGTGATGGCATTGTATACATGTTTATGGAGGCCAGAGGTTAGATAGCTCTCCATCTTTATTTTTTTGAGACAGGGTCTCTCCTGAACCTGAAACGCAAGATTCATAGTTTCTAGGAATATATCTTTACTGGCTATTATTGGGGTTTGACGCACAGGCACACGCCTCAGCTGGCTTTTACATGGGAACTGAAAATCTCATTTCAGGGTCCCCATGCTTGCATAGCAGGGACCAACGGAGCCATCCCCCTAGGCCCCTCCTCACTCTTACCTAGGGTGTGTGTGTGTGTGTGTGTGTGCACAGCTGTGTTTATGTGTTACATTGAAACACACATAACGAACTTACCCTCTTCTCTACAGCCACATGACCAAAATGTTAAAGGACAGTAATAAAGTTCAGAATGTTGTAAACAGGGACATTGACACTAAAAAGCAGTCACTCCCAAGTCTCTCTGCTCATTCACTTTCAGTAAGTATCATGAATTTTAACCTGGTTACAGGTTTTACTCCATGATCAGAGGAGGTACACTTTTATGCCTGCTCTAAGATTCTTTTAACATTTTCATTTTTGTAAATATAGCCTAAAAATGGGACATTTACAAAAGCCAACAATTCTAACACTACCACAGTAAGAACTGAGTTCCTGTAGGAATGAGCAATGACAGTTACTACTGTTGATTAGGAAAGCTAACTTTACGTGACTTCTAGAAGAGATGGTGATGCTGTTAGATCTACTCTGTACTTGCAGTACAAATCTGAACATTGCCAGTTTCACCTGAAGGTTCACATTTCTAAACTTTTCTCTCTTCCTGCCTCAGCTGATTCTGTACACATGCTTACACACACACTTTGTATCTGTCAGCTGGTTCTGTACACATGCTTACACATACACTGTCAGTATTAACAAATGCAATCAGCTCCAACTCCAGCAAGGTTTTCCTCTAAACCTTCAAAAACCATTTACAAATAAATTGGGAACCACCCTCCCTCTTCAATTAATGTTAGTCTGATACTAAAAACAAAAACCATGTGTATGTGTGTTGGTAAATAAACACCATGAAGGAAGATTAAAAGATTGAAGTAACTGAGCAAGGAGTGGTATTGTACACCTTAGGTCCCTGCACCCCGTGTTACACACCTTTAACCCCAGGCAGAGGTAAGAAGATCTCTCTGTGAGTTCTAGGTCAGCCTGATTTACATGCAGCATAACAGGACAGCCAGAGCTATGTGGAGAGACAAAAAAAACCTTAAATTCAATAATCAATAGAATATAGGTAAGCGCATTTGGTAAACGGTACTTTAATCCCAAGACTCTCCCACCTTAGGTTTTTTTAAGGCTGTACATCAAGTGCATAGTGTACATGTTGAAAAAGGCACACTACATAAAATCTATCTGGACCACTCTCATCAACTTCAATTCTACACAATTTATATTAAGAGAACTAAGTTTCATAGAATAAATCACTTATCTACACTTTTACATGAAACTACAGACCCAAGAATCCTCAACAGATAGAAGAGTCTGTCAAAGATTAGCAAAGGCAATGTCTCAAGACAAGCTAGTCTAATCTAGCCTCTTTCCCCAACCTCAACAAAGTCACTCTTTTCCCTCTTGAAATCTCAGCATTTCTTCTAAGAAAGCAACAGTTATATCACAGGATATATCACAGTTACATCACTCAACTGGAAGGGGTTTGGGGGGAGGACCAAGAAGATAGGACTATAGGGGCCATGGGTCTTTATAACCCAGGTAGGCCTCAAATTCACAATCCTGCCTTAGCTAAACCAGTGAGAGAATTACTAGTGTGGGCTTCCAAGCCTGGTAAGTCTCTAATCTTAAGAGATCTTCAATTTAAAAACACAAATGCTACAAACCCCATCATCACCTAAGAGTTCCAGGTTAAGTTCAAACACAAAAACCCACACATCAACTATGGAGGGCTGAGAAAAAGCAAAGAACAGAGACACTGAGGCTTTCAGACACAAGACACTTTCACACAGACTCCATTCCCTGATGAAAGAAAAACTCAACTAATGTGGTGTTCCACCCTGCAGATCTCATGAGGTTCTTGTTTGTGCAAGAGAAGAGAGATACTCTAGCCAACCAGCAGGGTGAGCTATCGCTAGAATCAGTCATTTTCAAAACCTCCAAAATTCAATGACATAAATGGTAGTACTAAAAGCAGCTATCTCTTTCCAATTAAACCTAGTCACAAACAGCACCTTTAGGACTACACCTCATAAACTGTCCAATGTTTACACATACAAAATACATCTATACCAGATAAATGCAGAAAAACAAAGACCTCATGAATATCCAAATTACAAAACCCACCATTCACTCCATTGTTTGATTTACAAAGCCACTAATTTTAAATCTTTTTAATTTTCTAACAGGACTGCTAAGCACTCAGAATACTCTATAAACTCGTTTGGACAACTCGGACAAGGCAACTTCTCCATTTACTACACATCAAGTCTCTCCTGTGTGGCTGGTATACTTAGCAAGTGACCTTTCTCCTCCCAGAGTCATACTGTGAGAAGAGTTCAAACTGCTAATCCTACACAAAATCGGTGGCTTTGGCATGACAAACTTTCCACCATTTTGTATCTCTCAAGCTTTTCTTCTGCTACCCAAACTCTCCTAGATCTTGAACAAACTAAAAAATCTGGAAGGCAGGCTGGAGAGATGGCTCAGCAGTTAAGAGCACTGACTGCTCTTCCAGAGGTCCTGAGTTCAATTCCCAGCAACCACATGGTGGCTCATGACCATCTGTAATGGGATCCGATGCCCTCTTTTGGTGTGTCTGAAGACAGCTACAGTGTACTCATATAAATAAATTTTTAAAAACAAAACAAAAACGTGGAATGCAATTAAGGCATGCAGGTGACACTCACTTTATAATTACAAAAACCTCAAAATAACCCTAATAAGCACAAGACTAAGTGTAATGAAATATACACAGGGTTGAAAATTGTGAACTAGCCTTTCAACCTCTCAGAAAAAAAAAAAGAGTAAATTAAAAAGCACTTGAAATGACCCACAGAAGTCTCACACCAAGCAGCACTGTGAACTCAACCATGCATGATCTCACCACTTGTTGCATTTCCTAATGCATGTACTAGCAGTAGCTGGTCTTAAGAAGTCACTTAAACAGCAGTGTGAGAGGCGTGTTTGTTCATCCAACAAAAAGACGTTACAAAGTGAGAGATACTAGCACGGCCTTCAACACCTTTTTATACTCCTTGGCCTTTCCCAGCAGTAACAGCAGTCATCTCCAACTGTCCAAGATTAGTCATCAAGCACAGCACGTTCTTTGTTTTTAATTTTGACATTTCTGGGTCATTTCATTGTTGGAAAGTTCTCAAAATCTATACATAAACAGACTGCCTCAAAATTGCATAACATTAAATGTATTATCTCAGAAGGTTTCCCTAATGACGCTCTAACTAATGCTCAAAATTACATGGCATTAAATGTACTGTCTCAGAAGGGCTCGCTAATGATGCTGTAACTAATGGGTATGCTCAGTAATGCCCCTTGTTTTTAAAACCACTACCAGGTGCTAACAAAACTAGGACTAGAGTAGGAGTTAGAGACCATCTTCCATCACGCCATTTACTTACTCAATACACGGTGAAGGAAATGAATAAGATCCAGGAACACATTTGATTGTTTGCCTATCCCCTGCCTGCTAACTGTTCTTTCAAATACAAAACTGTTCTGTATTTGAAAGAAAGCTAAGAAAGGGAAAATACATACTTGGAAAGAAACAAGGAAAACTAAAGTTTTAAGTAATGTTAAAAGTTCGAAGATCTAAAGGTGTTTTAATATTCCTTCATGTAATTAACAGCACACACGAGGCACCAGCTCTTTTGAAATTCACACACTTCAGTAGTAGTTACTTGCAATACAATGCATGATGCAAACACAGTATAAAGTATTAAAACTTTTACAGCCATATTTTCAACAGCAACATACAAACAACTTCATTAGTACCAGTCAGGCACTCACCAACCTAAAGGTCGACACTGAGTTGGAACTTCAGTATAGAATCTCAATCTCCATTTCTTTCTCACCAAACCTACTTGAAATAAGGTACAGCTGTACTGCTGACACTTAGTTCCCTAGATACTTACACATGGCCCTGAAGCGGGTTTTCTTGATCTGGGGAACTTTGGTTGTTTAGGTTCTGAAATACTTTCCTTGTGGAGCCAAAATGTAACTAAGCTACTGCACGATTAAGGCAAATGCAACACAGTGCAGTAAACTTGGCACCAATCGGGACTGGCCACAACAGGTGACAGTGTTTGGGTGCTTCTGTGGAAATTAACTTGTGCATAGAACAGGACCATCATTTCAGGGCCACGAGCCCTGGGTATCCCCGTATCCCCTCGTTGAGTTTATCACATAAATTTGAAATCTAACATGAAAGTTTATAACAACTACATTTAAGTCAGTATTACTTAAACAGTTGAAGAAAACTTTTCCACTAATGTCGCTAAACCATGGATGGATCCCAACACGAGAGTCGTCTGTGGAGGTCTGGAAACAAGAAACCACCTAAGTTTCCAATCACGGGGAAGGGTCTGGGACAACTCATCTTCATGTTCTCGGGAGGAGTGGATGGAGCACACCTGCTTTCCTCTGGCAGAGATTAAGCTCCCAGGGACACAAAGGCCAGGGAATCAGACCTGGAGAGGCAAAAAGCTTTAGCTGGATACCCACCAAACCCCTTGACCACCCAAACACTTCGAGTGATTTTTTTCCTTTTTCCTTTTTTTTTTTTTTTTTTTTTTTTTTTTTTTGTCTTTGGGTTTTCTGCCCGACCCCTTGGCGGTACAAGTT